>JAMKCH010064423.1:0-152332 GCA_023653785.1 Ophioderma brevispina
TAGATACATGTTATAAATTCCATACAAATCAACGGAGGTCATTAAGGGCTCATTGAGGGTCAAAGATCAAATTTACAAATGCTCCAGTTGAGCTGAAATTTGAATGACACGTTCCCCGTGACGTTCTAAACAATGTTGAAAATATTTTGGAAATTGAAGGTCATTAAGGGGTTCATTAAAGGGTCAAATTTTCAAAATGCTCCGATTGAGCTGAAATTTGGCTGAAATGATCCTAAACATGTTTAAAACATTTTCGAGATCAAAGGTCGTTAAGGGTTCAAATGTCAATTTTGAAAATGCTCCGATTGAGCTGAAATTCGACTGAAATGATCCTTATGGCATTCCAACCACGTTGAAAATATTTTTGAGATCATTGAAGGTCATTAAGGGCTCAAAAAGCATAAAGGGATCAAAGCTCAAATTTTTAAATGCTCTGATTGAGCTCAAATTTTACTGAAATTATATTTACGACATTCTAAACATGTCTAAAACATTTCTGAGATCATTAAAGGTATTAAGGGGTCAAAGGTCAAATTTTGAAAATGCTCCTATTGAGCTGAAATTTGAAATTAAGCTTATCACATTCTATTAAAAACGCTTTCAGCACATCGACTATGCTTAGATCTGTATCCAGATCTAATTTCGATTTTAGTTGTACCAAAATCTTTAAGTCACACTGAGGCGGTTACTACCACAGAACGCTCGATCAATTGGGTCAGTAGAAATTGGAATTCAAGTCTGCTACGACTGTTAGGATAACGTTAAATGACTAATAGAAGCCTGTTTTAGTGGTTAGTCAGTCAGTGGTCAGTCAGTAGTCAAGTTTGCATGTCGAGTGTTCAACCATGGCTAGGCCTGGTCCGCTCTGTGTGAGTCGGGTGCGTTGGTGCGAATACAGAGTTCCGCTTGTGGCAGGCTGTTTAAAAAGCACGCACCCCCCAAAAAAAGTAATAATTCAGTTTCATTTTTTATGGTTAATGAAATCGAATTATGTTAAATAAGGGACAGTCGAATCGTGATTCCGGGGCCGGGAAGGGGGTATTAGTAGAAAGGTGCGTATATGCGAGTACGGGTATGAGTGGCCCATGAGTATGCATTTCAGACTTTTTGGTATACCTATGGGTCACTTGTCAAATTAAACCTCCTATAATTATAGAAGGAATGTTTTTTTTTAATTTTCTCCAAAAATATTTAAAAGAGCCCTTTAAAATTGCACTCTAAAAAATTAAACGCTTGTAAACCACGCCAAGATGAGTCGTTTTAACTTTAAAGAACCCATTTCCACTAAAAAAAGAGCAAAACACTCCAAAAAGAGTGAAATTCCACTCGTCTGAGGAGTTAAACGAAATGCAACTCCCCTTGTGGAGTTAAACGAAGAATAACACGAAAACGAGTGGAAATCTACTCTTTTTTTGGAATGATTTTCATTTTTAGTGGAAATTCGCTCCGGCATCGTGGAGTGGTTTACAAAAGTTTCACTCTTTTGGGGAATGAAATTTTTTCTTGCTAACATTCAGAGAGTATTATTTTGTAGCAATATTTCTTTAATTTTACAGACATTTTGACAAATATAGTCAAATTATGAACAGAAACTGGTTGAGAATCCAGATCATTAGTATAATTTGGGTCTCATTTTCATCAGATTCTGTATTTTTCTGGGTCAGCTTTTGTGATTATGATTTCCCGGCCACACATCCCAACCCAAATCAAAATTAAGAGCCCCCTCCTCTTTGGAAGATTTGTGTGTATCTCGCCAGGTACCCATCGCCTCATCAACAGTTCACGTTTGTGAACACGAATACACGATCACGAATTTGTCGTATAGTATATTGCCTATATCACAACCTTTCTAAAATGCTACGTGGCTTTGATTGCCCCTATGTTTATATTAAGAAATATCTTTATGGAATTCTATGATTCATAGTATCATATGTCGGTTAAATAGGAGGTGTGAATTTACACGAATCTGGAGCGATTTATACCATTTCCGTGTTTTCATAACGACCAGAATAATGTCCATAATTTCACAGGGACATTATCTCTTGTTTCCAGCCACGTGCCGCCCTAAATGGCGTCAAGTTAAACACCCAAATTAGCATCAAACAACGTCATTAACATTGCGAAACGAGTTATTTATTAAGAGAATTATACACATGTTCTAGTTTTTATCGCAGGGTTATCGCTAGAGAAAAGTTTACACGCTGGATTGCCATTCGCTTCTGGGTCCATCGAGGGCGAACATAACCGTCCACGCATGCTTGCAAATTAACACGCATAGTGCAAAGTGATGCAAGCTGGCTTGTCAAGACTGCGTGAACTACTAATCCCAGGGGCTCTACGTATTCCTGGGGGAGCATGGGTAATATACGCCATTTTGATCAGTCACGGCCATGTCCAATGGTGACGTTAGAGACAAGAAAAGTTTTGTGTCCAACATTTTTCTACTTTGCACTGTCGGTCGATGACCTTATAAGACTGTACATGTATAGTAAACAGCCAGGTGGAATTCAACAGGTTTGTCATATCATGATCATGCAGTCTTTCCCGCTCATTCTGACATAGTTACGCAAGCTCAGGCACGCGCTCGCTCGCACGCACGCACACACACACACACACGCGCGCGCTCGCACGCACCCACGCACATGCACACACACCAACGCAAAAACACATAGACGCACACCTAACCAATTAGGCCTAAAACATAGATATAAAGAAAGTGACTAATTCTCGCAAAAGAGTTAATTTATACGCATAGATACAATTGCGAAGTAAACTTTGTGTCAGTAACATTTTTAATCGGTTGTGTTCAAATTGACTTATTTTATTAATCTCTCAAATTACGTTATACTAATTTATTTTTGCTTTGTAGAATTTAGATGCATGCAAGGATGTAAACTAAATTTTCTTTTTGTACATGGATCGATTTCTTCCTTCTTATAAATCACGAGTTTACACAGCGAAAACTAACAAACAAGTGAACCAACCGATGAACATCTTTGTATACCCAACACAACAACATTCCAGATGCAGAGACACCTGTTTAACAGAAGTTGTCTATTAGACCGTATTCAATAGGCAGCCATGTTGGTGGACAAGATAGACGCATTCCAGGACTACAATACATTCACCTGTCAATGATCCCTGTGCAATCGCTAAACATGGATCGATTGACAGCTTAATGTATTGTAGTCCTGGAATGTATGCATCTTGTCCACCAACATGTCTGGTGGTTGACGTCATATTGAATACGGTCTATTGTTTTGAATCTGGAATCTGTTATGTCGCTAATGGAATTGGCGAGTCCTAGTGATTTTGTGTCTTACCTATTGTGTTCTCCATTGTGTAATGAATGCATCACCTATTTCATCGCCAATATCCAGTAGCATCGTCTACAAGGTCACGGTTTATTCCGTGTATGTTGTCATGGTAGCTAAGGCACTCTTTCATGGTGGACTCACAAGTTTCTTACCACCGGCTCCCCTATCCTTCTGCTTGGGTTCTTTTGGGACTACCATATGGCCGTCAGTGGCTTCAAGTAAGGATCCGGGACCAATCCTTGAAGATATGCAGTGGAAAATAGAGATCTAGATGATCTGTGGTCATGAAAAAAGTAACCAATCGATGAAGATAACCAAACATTTTAGTAAATAGTGGGTTCATCTGGGGCAATTCAGTGACCGTGAAGAGCAGACATTTTTTTTTCTCTAGTGAATTCCCAGACACATGTTTTTGTTAAGACTTTAAAGTAATGCAACGTTACAATTGACGAGGCAAGTCACCAATGCAGAACATCATGACCTATAGAGAGAATTGTAATTTTGCTAATAAGACAACGTACGTCGAGTAAAGTTGATATTCTTTCTTTTAGACTGGCAAACACTCTTTAGAACATTAACACTTTATCTAAGTGGTTAATATGATTTCTGAAGGTTAACATCATTAACACTATGATTAACAAACCCTTTTAAAAGTATTAGCGGTCGCCTTGTGTACGCCCTCAGAGTCTATCTTTAGCGTAAAAAACAACTAACACCATAAAGTGTTTAAACATTAGTCGCTGATGTAACATTTTACACATTATTTCAGAGTAGACCGTATTCGGGATCACGGGACCTTCGACCTTGCTGGTGAGGATGATGCTATGTACAAACAGATCCTATCTCACAATCACAATTCACTATATTGGCTTGGATACATGGCGAGCCCCTCATATCTCTTTTTCTTATTATCAGATCCAAAACACGTGGCTCTCAATATATGATCCAGCCAGAGACGGGGAAATGTCTGCGCTTTACTGAATTCTGGAAGGTCTTTGTCTGTGCATTGTTGCTCAAATGTGGGCAGACCAAGATAGGTCAAGTTCAGTGTCTGTGGTGCTGTTCACAACCCACAGGTAGGTACTGATCGATGATCTGCTTGCAGATAGCCCTATACTTCTGCAAGGAAAACCTTATCTGGTACTCAATCTGTTGAGATATCGCCAGTCAGCCTTATAAGGAGTCGGCTCAATGTGGCAGATGCTCACCAGGTTAATACCATGGCATTAGCAGGTCATACCTGTTGCATTTTGATAGTTTCCCACGTTAATGATTTTATATCCGGTGGTGTCAGCTCGACCGAAGTAGGAAGCGATTGCTTCCATTAATGGCTATGTGTCGACACTGTACCACTGAAGTAGTGCCAGGTAGCATTGATACCAAAACAATCCGAGATGGATAGGCCAGACAATTAGAAAACATTAGAATGAACTGTGTCCGATAATTAACACTAATTCGAGATGCTTGGATTTAGACAAGAAGGGGTTTTCTTTATACTATTGCAGAAATGGCGTGATGTATTTGTACATGGGTATGACTTTTCTGTACACAGGACCGACGCTAACGCCTCTATGTTCTATGAGCGGTCTTTTGTGTGCATGAAGTTCTTATCCTACGGAGTTCTATCCTAAATACTTCTTCTGCCCTTCGACAGAGTCTATATCGTCACATACATGCATAACTGTTAATAAACAATTTTTTGCCTTAAGTTACTACTGCTACTAGCTCTTTGCTTTTTCTCCGCATAAGTTATAAGATGCTGTATTGGCTTTTGTGTTCTCCTATTAAGGAAGCCCATGGCAAATGATGTGTGAAGATGCGGTATAGCCTTTGTCTGAAAAAGAGAAGGAAAAGTTGGAGGACGAACTTTGAAAACAAAATGGAGAGACGAGGCTGGGGAAGCAACGATTAAAGTTTCAAGATCCGCCAAAGACGAGTACTATGTCCAGAATGGAGAGAGTCACAATGGCAGTGGTCGAGCTGCAGAATCCAGCAGCTTCCAGAGGTCAACGATTTCAAGTACCAAGTCCCTACAAAGGGATGGAGAGAAGGGTGCTGAAATAAGCAAAGGAATTCAGAGTGGAGCAACTGGAAGAAAGTATATCGGGAGTCGTATAAACATGTGACAAGAGAACCCAGGTAACACATAACGTTTGCTCGACGTTTGCAAACGTTACAAAGTGGTCAAAACCAGTCAAAAAAACGTGAGAACACGTTGGTGACAACGTTTTGAGTTCAACAGTTACAAGTTCACACGTAATAATTCGTGCTAAAAACGCTTTTAAACGTTGAAAAGGATTTGTTACCTGGATGATGTGGTATTTGGAAACGTTTTGTAGACATTCTGACGACGTAATATGAAGACACGTTCGCATAAGTGTCCATACGTTTTATATTAAAACATGCCAATACAGAAATGGTTTTGCAGCGCTAAGAAGTTAAGTTATGACATTCTAGATGTATATTATTTCCCAGAGTTTATTTATTGAATCTGTCTAAAAGGAGCGGCCAATTACCCGAGTTATTCTATGTAAATTTTTTAAAAAAAAAAAAGCGGAAATTTAAATCTACACTAACGGGAGCATGCGCACTGGCGTATTCTTCCGCTGCCATTATTTTCTGGTGCGGGCGTTTTCCTCGTTGCGTTGAGTCCTACGCGTATACGAATTGGCCAACGCACTCCGCCAATCCCTTTTGGTCATGTTGGTTGAAGACGCACATTGAGGAATTGGTGTTGTAGGATTTATTATTGTATTTTTATTAGTATATTATTTTGTTATTATATTTGCCTGTATTTTGGCATTATTTATCAACGTGGGTGTAATTATGTCAGCACAGATGGTGTCTAAATTTCAGTGGTAATTTAACGGGTCACTTAATAGTTCACTCACTTTTGAAAAAAGATACACTCTTCTGATACACTTCGCGCCTATAGAATATCCATTACCTTAAATTGTGAGTCGTCAAACTGGTGTAGTGGTTACGTATTTGGTCTTCTCGCGAAGGGTCCCAGGTTCATTCCCAGTACAGGTAAGTGAGTAATGTGTGTCTGTCAACAACTTTGTGTATCCTTGATGTAGGATTTTCCTTGCAATATACAGATCAGATATAGTACAGATTACCTTTTTTCTCTATGATTAAGCGTCTTTTAAATGAGCAATTAAATGTTTTGCACTTTCTCATAACGTTTTGAATGTTTTTAAATCGTCTTACCAGTTTAAGCACGTTTTGATAACCGTTCTCCCTCAATCTTTTTAATAATAACTCTTATAAAACGTTTTTGAAAACGTGAAAAAATGTCTACACATTCACATGTTTTTAACGTGTTAAAATGACGTCAAGTGACCACTTTAAAACGTTTTTAACATTGTCCAACTTCATTTGCTAGCTGGGGATACCATATGGAGTGATAGGGAATGTCTACAAAACGGTTGTGCAACCAGCCGTCCTGTATACCGTAGAGACACTACCACTGTCCAGTCGGGCAAGAGTTCACAGTACTAAAAAGTTTTGAAAGTATCATAAATGTAGAATGGATGTAGTATTTGGGCAGTTTTATGTTGAGTTTCATGTACATGGTAGCTTTTCAATCCCCAGTCTCAAAATCAAGTCAGGTACGACAATCAATAACGATTTTCTGACTGTTTATGTAACCCGAGCACAAATTCCGTTTGTGCAAAACAATATGGGTGTTCAGAATCATGGAACGTCATTGTTTATTTATTTGTGCTTTCTTTCCACAGGGTAACAACATTCCGTTGTTACACTGCTTTTCAAAGTTGGCAGATTTACATGAGCATTTAAAAATGACACTAGAAAGGTACATGTACATGTACAGGAACCCGTTTTTCAGATAGGAAACAATGCGGAATCATACCTCCAGAGATCAAGACGATGTTATGTCCCTTCATTGGACAGGAATCTCCCGTTGTCAAGCTGCCGCGAAATGGCCAATTTCAACGAGCGTGGGGGACACAAGATGATCGTCTTACCACAGAAGACGACACTGTGACCAGAACGCCTTGCTGAGTTATTTTGAGATCGTGTTATTGCCGTGAACCATCAAATCGGTGGCCACGCGATCTACAGATCGACTCCGTTAGATTTTTTTTCTTGGGGACACCTCAAATCCAGAGTTCATTTACGACTCCTCAGCAGACTTAATGAGCTTCAGCGTACAATCAAGACAGAGGTGTGACATTGCCAGGACAGACAGAGCCTTAATCAGATGAGCTGTGAACGCCATGCAGAGGAAGGCAGGTGTGTGCATCCAAAGAGGGGGAGAAATGTGGAGGAATACGTGTGAGTGATTCGAAGAAAGGATTAACATATTGAATTGATAATTGTTATTATTGATTATACTTTGCGCGGAAATAGCCATATTTTTAACGATTGTCACACTCAAGATGTTGAACTAACTGATTAAAGAAAAGATATCTGGATACAAATTGCTGCTAATCAAAATAGCCAACTTACATCATACACTTGTTTAGGATCTGTTATGATGTCGTACTTCTTTTTGATACGTCCTGTATAGATTTGCTACACAGTAGGAACGACATGACACTTGAAAATGAATTCGAAAGGGGCACCACTTTCTCCTACTATCGATGGTGAACCCGTTGCATATTTCAATAATTGTTATGAATTACCATAGGTAAAGCCTATATAGAACTTAATGACCCCACTATGGGCAATGGCTTTGGTATAGATTAGCATTGGACTAACGGTCGGGGGGGGGGGGCAGCCACCCGGTTCAAAATATCTGCCGAGATTAAACTCGATAGGGGGTCGGCCGGCGCGCTTTTTAAATTTTAATAATATTTTATTGAAAGAGGCTGGCACTTTGCTATAAAAAATTCTAGCGGCGGCCAAACACACGCATTTTTTCATTTAAAAAGTCCAACATTTAATTTGCATGTCTCAGGTTTCATGGTTAGAATTCGAAGTCAGTCTAGGTTCCTTGGGGTACAAGATGGATATGGGAGGGAGACACGTCCCTGCTCCAAATACTAGTAAATCTAAGTAAACCATGAACTCTCTGAAACCATCTCTCTCTCTGCTTCAAGCTGCTTCAGTCAAAATCTTGGCTACATATCTAGAAATTGAACTGACATTTTGTAATCTTGTTCTCCAGTTCAATGGAAGATAAGTTATCGCCACTGAGTCGAGTCATTCACAGAGGTCGTGCACTCCAGAGTTTGCCTATCAATAAATCTCGTGTACCGTAGCGATCTATACGATCCCGCGAGATCTCGTGAGGAAACAAGAGTCTGTCCAAGCGGCGGATGGTCTCGTCCCCAGAGAATGTTATCTGTGATCTCTGGCCTGAAAGATACAGACATGACATGTAGCGTTGCAATCTGCTAATCGGTCTAAAAAGCCCATCCCGATAAAAATGATCGAAGTTCCGGGACATCACGGTTCCCCGCGCAACTAACGCGATACGATGTACTACAAAATAGATATGATTGATTCGCGTAGGGGGAGCAATTTAGCAACGATAGTGAGAGAAAAGACCGCGTGAAAGCAGGCCCATTAACGACATATCGTTTTAATTGCACGGATGCAAATGAGTATTGGAGCTGAGGCTAGGTGAACCGATCGAAAAACTCGTTAGCTCAAGTCAGATACATTCGATTTGAGTCGTATTTCGCGCTTGGGCTTAAAAGGAAAAGAGATGAAAAACGAATCAGGGAATTGGCTTGTTAAACGAATGCCATGCCTTTTGGGAGAGCATACAGCACAGGTTTCGACCCGGAAAGTGGTTCTAATGGCGGACTATAGTGCATGAACTCTAGGGAATATGGCGAGTGTACCGGAGTAAACAGCTAAACTCGGCGAACACGTCAACCATCGGCAATGGACAATTTCGAGAATTATTTAACTCTATATGCTTTAGCCTTGTTTAACAAAGAATAAGTAAACAGTTAGTGAAATGAAACCGCATATTTGTAACTTTATGCGAGATATTTAGTAAAGTTGAAAATTACCAGTTGATAACGGGAATAAAAGGCTAATAATATCAGTATCACTTTCTTCCACACACACCTAAAGGCTATCTGTATTATTGAGAGGAGGTTGGAAATACACCAAAGGGGCTATGGTCAAATATTAATTCTATTCAATTTCATAATGCTATTTTGCTTTTCAAAACATATGGTCACGGTACAAAGAACGTGGAAACAAAAGCTTCGACATAAGCCAACTTGGGCAACCCTTAAAGCGTTTCATAGGGTCTATCATGGCTTGTCGAACAGCGAAATACGACACAGCATTGTCAGAGAAAAATGGCTGTAATTATAGGATGAACAATTCAGCGGGTAATGGGAGTCGTGATTTAGTGTTATTTTATATAGGGGCTTTTAGTTTAATTAGCTAATTTATTGACTGCAATTTAAGAGATTATATGGACGTGAGCTGTCATGGCAAATATACGAATAGCGGTTAAGTTGATACCTTACCATGGGACTGTTAATTGTCGTCTATAATCATGATAATGCTTCTCATACATTATAAATGATATAGGCCTAAGTGTTGAGTTTGTAACACTGTTTAAACATGTCGACGCATTTACTGAACAAAAAGAAAATAATTAATATTCATATTTATTGGGGAAAAAGTGATATTTTCTCAGATGCCTTACTCTTACACAATATGAACCTAAACTAAAACTCACCATTATTTGCTTTTCAAATAATCACACTGTGAATTTTATACTTGAACTTACCAAGATGTTTTAGGACTTTATTTAGAGTAGCAATACACGTATAAACACTTTCTTAAGCACTGTGTAAATAATAAGCGGTGTAAAAAGCACATCGCTTAAAGGTGCAACGAGAGATTTCACATATCAGTTGTCTCTAAAAAATCAAAAGTTCTGATTTGTGCTCTGATGTAAAGCTTTCCATAAAAAATATCCCCATCTAAAAGGATTAAGCTGAGAAATGTTTCTTTGGTACACAAATTGTGTAATTTCTAATTTCGTATAGGAGCAAATACGAAATTCAGCCTATGTTTTACATTAAAATATAAGCAAATCAAAGTCACCTTTTTTCTCTCGTTTAAGACATTTCTGTAGCATAATGCAAGGTAAGAAATCTATTGAGTGTCTAATTTGAAATTACTATTATAACACAATATGTGGGTGCCTCAACATCTCTCGTTGCAATGCTGCTCTTAATGAAGTTGTTAAAATACTGGCGTGTACATTTAAAATATGGATATTGACTATTTTGTTTCGTTTTAAATTAAACACCTAAATGTGGTTAAAAGGTAATACAGGCTAAATATTTATTTATAGTACATGTATAGCTGGTGAAATATTTGGGCTACTGGAGGTACACATATACGACGGATGAGAAAGAAAGCCTGAAACACTAGAAGACAACTTATATAGGAAAAGAGAGAGTGACAGGTTCAGAGAAAATGAGGGAGGGGATGAGAGAAGAGGGACGGGAGGAGTAGACTGAGAGAGCGAGAGAGAGGGAAAGAGAGAGAGGGGGAGGGAAAGGAAAGAGGGGAGAAGGAGAGACGAGAGGAGAGGAGAGAGACGAGGGATTGATCCTGTTATTTTGTCATCCCTGCGCTGAAAGAAAGAAAACCTATTGATTTTATGAACAATTTATAGAAAACCCGGGTTGTTTTTAGCTATTTGCTTGTACATGTAAATTACCGAAAATAAAGGGAGTTATTTCAGATAACTTCGGGAAAGCGTTATTCCTGTAATTTCAATCATCGGCGAGGAAACAGTATCATTTCAGTTCCAAAACGAGTCCTTTAAAGGTGCAACGAGAGACTTCCCATAACAGGTTTCCCCAAAATATGTCAAAATTCTGATTTTGCATTTATGTAAAGCTTTCTCTCAAAAATATCCCCATATGAAGGATTAAGCTGACAATTATATCTTTGGTACAAAAATGTTGAAGTTTCTAATTTACTATAGAGCGGATACTAAATTCAGCCTATGTTTTATGTTGAAATTATAGGCAAATATAAAGGCATTTCTGTAGCCAAATACAAGTTATTTCTACACTGTTAAAAATAAACCTGTAAAAAAACAGGCATTTGACTGGCAGCTGGGACTCACTACATGCAGAACGTAAAATAACTGGAGCCGTAAAAATACGAAACCATTGCATGGAACGTAAAATAACGGCGTAAAATCTCAGCTTCAACGTTACTGTTGGTTTTTGACTTGTTTAAACAATATTAAGAATTAAAACGTTATTACAATCCTCTAACCAAATTTTAACATTGTAGCTATGGCATCAAACGTTGTATTTACGTTACCACGTGGTTGTAAAAAGTTATATTTCAGGCAAACAATTTTGAGAAAAAAAAAGCAATAAACAAAGGGAAAACGTGAAGAAATAAAAAAAAAAATAAACCAGTTTACATACTTTGTTTTATATGTTAATGTACACATTCTAATGTCACCAATTACTTTATCATGATATGAATAAACTTAATACATGTACCTTACATAGATTCGAACCCGGGCCTTAAAGGGGCATTTCGTGATCCACAGCCTCGTCCCCCGACTTACCTAAAAAATGTTGAGATTTTTATATCATCTGAACCGTTAACATTAGTAATCCATGTGTGCCCAATCTTACATGCAAATTCGCGTTCGCATCTGTAAGAAATTCGCAATTTTGTATTTTCTGTCTGTAAATGGACAGAATTACAGTACAGTAGCCTATGGGACCGTGGGAAACGAGCAATTGCTCATAACACAAAACCACAAGATCGGGATCACCTCAAATTTTGAGAGAAAGCTTTTCTCAAGGATATGTAGTAATCAATGAATAAAACAGAAAGTGCTGAAATCACGAAATGTACCTTTAAGATTACAAGTCCTAAACCTTATCCACTACACTATATGATTTTACTGATAGCAGATGCTAAAATTAAATATATTTAAGTGTGTGTACTACTTTTTTTTTCAAATTAAACTAAATATAATACAAAAAGGAGGAAAAGAGTTTTTAAAACTCTTTTTAAAAATGATAGGGAAAATAAGATTTTGCATTTTTTAATGACGTTACTTACGACGTTATTTAACACATTTTATAGGTAAAATGATTTTCAGTTCGTATTCTTACATTAAAAACAAGTAAGTTACAAAAGAACGGAAAATATAATCACGGTCAGCGTATAAATACTACTTTTTTCCAAATGTGTAGTATTATTTTTTAGCCACTGTTCATTACATTATTTTGCTTCCAAATTGTATTTTTATCTTAGGTAATAGGTAAAAAAGCGTGGACGAGTCTTGAATAATTAGGGTTTACCGTAATTTAAAAGGTTAAAGTTGGTAAAATTAGCGACATTTTTAACAGTGTACTGAGGGTCTTATCTATATGAAATCACGATACACATGACACAATTATTATGATGCCCCCAAAATCTCTCGTTGCACATGCCAAATTATGGGAAATTCCGTAAAATTGCAGAAAATAGCTTAATGGAAGGGAACGTTATTGTAGCGCAGGTTTTTCTTTATTTCTATGAAATCACTGTGAAATATTGTTTTATACGCATTAAGGCATTCATTAAGTTGAAAATTCACTGATCTAATATCAAAAATGATGGGGAAAAACAATGCCGAAGTTAGTGCGTTTTAGTGATTTATCCCATGGGAGCAGTGGTCTGCGAAAATGCCTATATACCTTTTGACAAAAAATAGTTGGTATTTTTTCAAAAACTTTCAAAATGCATAAGCACTTCTGTTAGTAAGAATAACAACGAATGAGCGTTATACGGGGAAGGTGGTTATACGTATATGTACCCAGGTGTTTCACCTGTATAGCTAGGCATTGACAGTACTTTGTCTGCGTTCGGTATTGCTTTCTGGGACTTAGAGAAATAATTAGTAAAGCAAATTTTACAACAAAGAGATGGAAAGTTTGTTCAAATTGTTTGTTATTATTTGATCTCTGTGCCATACCCATAGAAATACTAGGCTTATGTACATACAATGTTTTTGGTAGGTTTTGCATAAGAAACCCAAACCAGTGGGAGGCTGAGGCTAAACCCTGATCGTAATAACACCTTTTGTAAAGTAAAGTAGATAAATAAATTGTCGAGTTCACCACATACCGCGAAAAGAAAATTGCATCTTTTATCTAGTTGACACAGAATAACAATAGTATCAATAACCATATGTCTATCCTCTTAGACCCACAATTGACACATACATAAAGCCCTCATAATAGATTATTGCATTTCCATGTTAATTGGGCTAGAGTAAGGGCCAAACAATCTTGGGGAGAGAAACCTGCGAAAACGCTTGACATCATTAGACGCGATAATCGGCCCTCAGTGAGAGAATCGTCTGTGTCTGAAAAGGAAGCAATCTTGTGCGTTTTGTTGGCAATTGCTCCGGGTGAGAACCGATTCAATGCGGTGTGTTTGAAGGATTAGATGCCGGTTTACAAACAATAACTATGGACTTTGGGTAATTTTGATCATTTCGACAGGCACTAGAAACTGTTCTTCACGTGTGTGTTGGACAAATTAACATCAGACTTTGTGCTAGCCTTTTGACAGCCGCATTGGGTTTGTCGATGGCATAACCATGCTTGTTGCCATCACAGACGTGCAATTAAGAGACTGCGATGTAGCCTATCAATTGCCAAATTCGGCATACTTGCATGACCGGGTGTTAATAAGATGTAATTTATCAGAGAAGGTGTTAGAAGGGGAAAAATCGAACAAGGCTTTAAGTTAAAGAGCTTTTACAAAAGGCAATAAAACACATATCAATACTTTTGGGAGAAGAATATTTTGGGCAAATCAATTGTAATTGGTGTGAGGTGCATTGTTAGGATAATACCCAGAGATAAATTGCTCAGAATCACAAGAAAAGCTTCTAAATTGCCCATCAGAAGGGCAGCTGTTAGAACTCGTTGGATCAACTCAAACGCTACCGATTTAAGGCGCACTTTGCCATAGCATCAGGCCTGAGCATCAGCCTATAATAGCTCACTTAATTATTCCGCTACGAGGAATATCAGATACATCAGAATAATTTCCTTTCATATAGGACACGTTCATAATTAGCTCTAACAACTCTCCATTTAAACCTGAGCGGAGAGGTAAGGGAGGTAAAGTACCTTACCTAAAGATAATACGTTGAAACCTGACGGGTTCGAACCAACGACCTAGTCCCGACGTCTGTCCAATGATCTAACCGTTGTGCTGCAATGTGGATCATCTACTTGAGAACAACGCGGACTGAACGTGAGCAAATCAAAATAGTGCATTTGGTAATCCTATAAAAATGCTTCAAATAGACCTAATTAATAGGCCTAACTTAAAGCATATTAGCGACATTTTTTTTGAAGGGCCCCCCAATTTTTTCAAAAAATTTGGAGATTTTTACAACTGTTGCATTGGTACGCGACTGGCTAGTAATCTATGCCTGTGAATGGTTCAGCTCGAAAGTGTCTATGTGTCAACACACGAAGGAATTTTTGTATAGCAAATATTATTATCGGGACGGGCCCGATAAACTCACGGCTTACTGGAACGGCCTTCCAAAAATGGTTGGAATAGCCGTAAATTAGCGCCATGTGCGTGTCTACAATCATCCATTAGTTGTTTTAAAATAGTTCGGACAATCAAGTTAGAGTTATTTTCTCGAAGGTTGCAACTATTTCATGATGGACGGACATAAACGTACATTTCCAGCTCTGCCGTTAAGAAGTCCAATCGGGACCCCAATTCTAATTACAAAATCGCTTATTTTGTGATCAATACGCATTTTTTAGCATTCTTTCCTCGGTCGCAGGTATAGTATCCTATACATTACCAACGTAACTGTGCAAAAATATCAAATTTGAAAATTGGGGGCGCTCTCAAAAAATGTGCCATATTGCTTTAAATCAACTATTAATAAAAGTTAAACTACCATAACTGTAAGAGCTCTTAAAATTCATCTGTAAGACATCATTTTGTTAATATGCAGACAATTCACCCAAGTTGCAAAACTAATTGATCAATTGAGTAATATAAGTTAAATATTGTTGAATAAATAACAAATCGGATTAATTAGGCAGAAATGAACAAATATAACTAGGGCAGAAGCGTATGAACAAGGACTAAATTTGGAAGAAATGGGGAAGAAATAAATTTCTCTATCTTCTTTCTAAATGCTGTCGCAGTGTGGTTTGTGCCATGCAAAAACGTTTGGCCACTGCTTGGAAGATCTTTGCTTTTTGTTAGACAGAGTGATCTTTCGGTTTTGGATTATTGGGAATATCTTACTGAATGAATGAGAAAATAATGGGAAAAGAAAGCTGTAAGAAATAAGGAAGAAATAAACAAATAAAACTCATCTGAAACAAGAACTATTTATAAGTTATTACTTTCAAGGTATATGCCTAACACATGAACTATTATTCACGACCTGGAGTTTTGGCTGAACTTAATTAAGGTAACTATACTAACCCCCACCCCCGGATAGCCTGCTCTCCGGGAGTCCCGTTATTTGTGATGAGTAGTACCCCAAAGCAATCAACGCCAATCGGTAATAAATCGACTAAAACTCGGATTCCAAGATCCCAACGAAAATACACATGTTAAAATAGCCCCAGAAAAAACAGCAACTATTTGAGAACAAACCACTTAACCATGCATATTCGCGTACCCCGAGGTCTAATAGATTAACTGAAGCCGATTGTACAAAGCTGTTATTTAATACAGTATCACTTTCACAAAATGAATTTTGATATTAAATTTGCCTTTTGCTAGCAGCGCAGATAACGTGCAAATAACAAGGGAGCCCGTAACTGCTGAAGTACAAATTTTCAGCTGTAAAAAGAATCGGGGAAAAGTACAATCGGCAATTGTGGCTAACACATCAGACAAGAAATGCATTGCAAAATCCCGTCAATAGTTTCACATTAAACAATGGACACATTTTGGTATATAGGTGGCTGAATACATGGTAAGGAAAACAGACAGACAGACAGAGAGACAGACAGACTGAGATTAAGAAAGCACGGAGAAAATGAAGATAAAAACAGAAAGAGAGCAATACAGAAAAAATAGCCAAGATAGCGAATAGCAGTAAAGAAAGCAAGAAGAAAGCCTCAAATCCAAGCATGATAAAACAATAAAGCAAGAAAAAAACACACACCACAGCAGGCAAAAAAGAAAAGTAAACAAAATGTTCCTATATGGACAACACCAATGCATGCATGATGCGGAAGTCCGGAAGTGGAATATTTGGAATTAAGTACTTTAATAAAAGTAGGCCTTGTAACTTGCCAACAAATTAATACGATACAGGATTTTTGGTAAACAGACGTAAACAAAAAATCATTTTAAAAAAGTCTCAATAATGTTAGCAGTTGCATGGTGAGTTCAATTTTGATAATAAAAAATAAACTTAAACACACACAACCTAAACTAAACACTATAAAACCATATATACACGGTCTCGTTCACACGCACACAAACAAACAAACAAACACACGAGCGCATACACTTCTCCACCCCATTGACACCCGCGCACACTGACATCACACACAACCCATCGCTGCAGACGTAGGCCCTCATGCACCATAATACGCCCTGAATGTGTTTGTAGAAGGGAGCCCTCCTCCCGGAAGAGGCACCGTGGTTATAACATTTAACAGCTTCCGGTGAATTAAACCCTTAACAAATTCAAAATAGACCTATAGTATTTTCATTTCCTCCGCGCAGTGATGACTATGCGTTTTATTTTCTCTTAACACATGTAGCTCAAGAACAAGTCAAAAAGGCGTAAATATTTGAACATGCAATTTGTGGAAAAGAGCGCTCACAAAACAGGCAAATAAAATAATCATATTCTCTTTAGTTTTCCCCAAGTTGCCTTTCGAGCGTTGTATAATCTCAGTTTGGTGCTATATTACCCCCCCCCCCAAACCTTTAGTAAAGAGTTAAGACCAGTCTTATATTGCCCCGCCATACATTAGTGGCGTGTGCGTGAGTGACAAAATTAGCGCGAACCTTTGGTGAGAAGCTAAATTGAAATTGTGATAAAAACACGCGGCAGTAAGTCATTTTCGTGTTTGCCTCCAAACAAGTAATTTGATCATTTGGCCCGCCAATTTCATTTCTAAATCTTCGCATTATTCTTGCCGTAAAATAATTCATATTTTGTAGTTTTTGTTTTGAGTTAATCGTTTTCCTATGGCGTTCTTTGTTGTGTTGCTCGACAGACATTGTAAAGGTCGTTGCTCGGCGTTTTGTTAAACTCTATAATCACAAAACGTGGGAATTGCCCTTATTTGGGCTAGCAAAGTGTGCCAATTAATAAAAATAATTTCATTTGCTCTTTAGCCTTCAGAAATTTCGTCAAAATGACCGAAGGACGGATCAGATTTTTCATTTATTAAAAGCCTAGTTGAGCATCATGGAGTGAGTGCTCTTTCAATATTAGCTGTCCCGTTTTTCTCAGTAATGGACGTGCCTTCAACATGTTCAATCTGAGCTCACAAGCCCACGGCTCTTGGTTCATAGAATTGAATATTCTGTAGGCCTACGAGAATGAAAAATATCCCACTTATGTTGCTAAAGCCTTTGGTTTTGTATGGTCGTTAACTGTACTCTCTCCACATACTACATATTTTGTTCAAGTTATTAAAATGTTGCTCTGTGGGTCGCGTTGCCTTACTATGTAATTAAAAAACAAAGAAATTAAATAAAAATTAAAATAAATAGCAATTAAATCTTACAAAAATGCGACGAATGGGTCAAAAATAGCTAGACCTAAGTGCGTAGCCTGTATGGTTAGATGTTCAACGTATTTGTGTTATTCTTCAATCGTGAGCTGAGATTACAAAGTTCTAACTGACATTTTGGGTTTGGTGAGATAATATTTTTGAAATTTACATTTAATAAACTTTAAAATGATAGATAATATTTTTAATTTTTTCTTCAAAAAGTTCACAAAAAATGAAACAAAATAATTTTTACAGAAGTGGGACCTTTAAACAAACTGCCATTTTGAAAAACCTAAACAAATTATCTATCATTTTAAAGTTTATTAAATGTAAATTTAAAAAAACGTCCAATCTCAAAATGACCATGTCATTTTCAGCTCACGCAATGTCGACAGATTTTTCCCCCTTTTTAAAATTAAACTCATTCAAACACATTTTATTATCATGGGGGGGGGGGGGGGGGGGGGGGTAATATCATCACGTGATTGCAAGAAGGTCGTATATGCAATAGCTGCCATATGATACATCTGTGTGCTGCCATGTATTAAGATGACTTTTAATTTATCTACCCTTGAGTCATTGTATTTTGAAATGGATTCAGGCGATTGTGTCAAAAAAAGACAGAATCAAGCCAATTCAGCGAGCTTCTCAGAGATTTTGGCCCGAAATTATGCTCCAGGACCAGCTGCTCCAGGACCAGCTGCTCCAGGACCATATGGTCCTGGAGCGTAATAATCTGGAAAAATATTCTAAGTCAAATATGCTCCAGGAGCATATTTGAATACGCAAATGGTCCAGGAGCATGCTCCTGGAGCAGTGGAGAAATATTCTAAGTCAAATACTGCTCCAGGAGCATATTTGCCATATGCTCCTGGACCATTTACGTATTCATATATGCTCCTGGAGCATATTTGACTTAGAAAATTTTTCCAGATTATTTATGCTCCAGGACCATATGGTCCTGGAGCAGCTGGTCCTGGAGCAGCTGGTCCTGGAGCATAATTTCGGGCCAAAATCTCTGAGAAGCATTCAGCGAGCTTTGTATTTGAAGTTGCGCGCGTATGGGATGGCATGTCCCTAAAAGGGGCATCCGCGTTACAACTTCTATTAAACAGGTGCCTACGAAATACTATTGTGTTGGGTATACCAATATGTCCGCCGGTTGCTTCACTCATTAATATAGAGTATACTGTTGTATAGCCAATCCATTGTATAGAGATCAGTGTTTTTGACAGGAAGTTTTCCCTGTTATCAATAAAACAATGTTTCATTTATTGTAAATAAAAACTTAAAAACTAAATGTGGGGATATTGGATAAATATTGGACAAATATTGCTATGATACAATAGGTCGGGCATCGGGAAAAGGTTTTCATTTTTTATTTGAATAAACGAAGAATGATCCTCAGTGACAAAGGAAAGGAAGGGAATTATGATGCGCTAAAGATAGAGAGGAAAATGAGATGAGAAAAAACCAAAAGAAAGCAAAGAGAAACCATGCAGGTGGTCTGCAAGAAGAAAGAAGGGAATTATGATGCGGAATGAATTGCCAAAGTATGTGAAATGTTAAAAAACATTAGATCAATTCAAAAGGAACATTATATTTATACTTTACAACATGTGACTTCATATTCGATAACTTATTCACCAGATTATCAATTACAATTTGTGTAAAAAATACCAATTACTGATCTAAAAATATGTAACTAATTACCAAGGTATGTGCAATGTCTGTAAAACACTAAGTTAACTTAATTGAAATATTGCATCACCATTACATGGCGGGTTTACTTCATATTCAAATATGTATTCAAATTTTACCTACTTTAAGCCATTTATTGAAACCACTACTGTAATGATACATTTTCATTTAATTGTACATATTCTATTGAATGTTTTGCTAACTTGTTTGGTAGTATTTTGTATGTTATGTTGTTATGATTTTTAGATGTTATTGTTGTAAAGGGGTACAACATTTTCAGGCTTTTGCTTCCTTGTACCTCCTCCATCTTCTTGTGATCGCGAATATCTTTGTATTTTTTAAATGATGGGAAATAAATGAGTTGAGTTGAGTTGAAATGGAAATAGAAGATGGGAGAAGATGGGAGAAGTATGAAACTAATAAAGATTTCCATTAATATTCAACTAATTGAACTAAATGCAATGTTTTTCTTGTTTCAGCAGGCAACTCTCATTGCCAACAATGCACGAAATGAACGCTTAAAACATAAAAAAATATAATTAAGGTTGTTTACACACCAAATTTCCATCAAAACCGTAAAGATGCGGTATATAACAACCTCGATTAACCTTTTGTTGCTATAGTAACTCATCGATTATCGGTTATCCTTCAGTTTCAGCAAAGATTGAAAACAGTTTTTCCTCCAACACTTTTTTACGAGTGAACACATTTTAATTGCCAAACAGTGAACTGAAATAGAAGCAATTACACGTGCTATCAATGTTGTCGATATTTTACCGCGCATCTCCCGTACATCTCGCTAGCTCGTACCTCTGTCATCTGTCAGATAAGAAATCTGCCATGCGATTAGTAATTGTGCGAAAAGAACATTAGGGCGTTAGCCGATTTCGTTCAACTGCAGCAACAGTGCGCTTGCCTTTTTGGCAAGTTTTTACTTGTAATTCTTTACCAGTTTGTTGTTTAGGTGAGATATTGGATGTCCTGCTGGTCTCAATATATTCGTCATGATTGTGTAGTGGTCAGATCGGGACAACGGTCAGTTTTAGGCCCTGAACACATTGCTGAATTGTTTTTGACCACGTCCTCATCCCGGGACTCTTGCAAGGGGCCTGTAAAGGAGAGCACACAAAGACCTAAAATATCCAATTTCACCCAAGTTGGCCTTTAGAGGCAACCTTGGTGTAATTGTGTCCCCCTTTTTCTGCGCGCTTCGCGCGTAATTTTCTAAAAACAAGGCCCTCCTTCAGTTTTTTTCTACCCCTCGGGTCCGAGTCAACATTCAGCTGCCATGTTCTCTTTATTCTTCTTTCCCTTTCTCCTTCCCTTTCTTTTTCCCCTCTTCCTTTCCCGTTCTTCTTCCTTTCCCTCTTTTCCCATCGCTGCGGCCCAGTACCATGAGTACGACTGAGCCCGATAGTTTTATACTCCCCCTACATTATGTGCTTATAATCATGATAAAAATAGTTGACCTAAAAGATTAGCCTCTTTATCAAAAAAATGATGGTGTCAATTTTTCTAACCATTTGAAAGGTATCATTTTATGCAAATGACGTCATTAAAACATAGAAAACGCTCAAGTACAATGAAGTTTTAAATGAAAGGGTGGGGTATATTTCTTTGACCATTAGAAACTCTTATTTGCCATTTGGGTCTTGATAGCATTTTCAAATTCAAGATGGCGGCCAAAATGTGCGCTTTTAAAGGTAAAACTTTAAATTTACCATATTTTGTGTAATATATTTGGTTATATCATTAAAAAGATCATAAATGTGTATATTAAAGTGTGAGATATATGTCTTTGAAGAAACTCGTGTCTGTCATTTCTGTTTTGTCAACAATGGAGAAATTCAAAATGGCGACAAATACGGCTGCCGCGTATTATATTTAGTTATGTATCACCCAGAAATTATTATAAAAGTATATGAGACATGTTTTTGATTACTAGATATTTATATTTATAATGGTTATTTGTTATCAGGCTTAAAATTCAAGATGTTGGTTAATTGATAATAAATATAACAATTTTGTAGGTTTAAAGAACTTAAACGGAAGGCATGTTACCATAATTTTTAATTGTGAGTATGTGATCAACCCCCCCAAAAAAATACCAGATAAGAGTTTCTAATTGTTAAAGTTATATTATTCCATACTTTAATCAGTACTTTTTACCATAATTTCTGGACAATAAAACTAAATACATACAGGTGGTAATTGGTAGATTTGAACAACATTTGAAGACGGCGATATTGACTGTCGTTTTCTTCCTAAAGCGAGATGATATTAAATATATGCTTGACCAGTGTTTACGATGCCCTTAATTGAAACAACACTGCGTGGTTTCTTCCATACAATTAT
The DNA here is from genome assembly GCA_023653785.1 of Ophioderma brevispina. Taxonomy (NCBI): domain Eukaryota; kingdom Metazoa; phylum Echinodermata; class Ophiuroidea; order Amphilepidida; family Ophiodermatidae; genus Ophioderma; species Ophioderma brevispina. The sequence goes on from JAMKCH010064423.1 coordinate 22,094, forward strand.
AATATCTAGTCAAACTGTGAATTTTTTCACAACTTTGCCATTTTGATGGAACTTTTGGAGACATCTTGGCTGCCATCCTGGATCTGAAACAAGAAAACGTTTGGTAAGAGTTTCTGGCATGTCTGATGGCTCTTGAAAATATTTGTGTAGTTTTTTCCCTCGTATTAATTATTATTTTGGCCCAATATGACACTTTTTCAATAATTTTCAAATTTTGGACGCCATCTTGAATATTGCTAGAATGATTCGTTTTCATTGTTTTTAACATTTTGATTATGTTATAGGATGATAAAAGGAATTAAGCTAAAACGGTTGATTTGATTGAGTTCTGATGTATTTCAATTTTGAATCATGACGTAATACATAATTTGCACGTAAATGGTGAACGCACGCTCGAAAAAAACAATTTGCATCACCATTTTTGGCCCAATCATATCATAATTAACAAGTTCCCATTGAGAACGAAAAATAAACATTCAAATCCCAATGCATATGGCCCCAACTATTAACTCGCAAATACCAAGATGATTTGGCGTAACCAGAACATTGCAAATGGGAAAAAAAAAAAAAAAAAAAAAAAAAAAAAAAAAAAAAAAAAAAAAAAAAAGAAATATCTTGGATTTATGGCCGATAAACTGGGTACTTTGACGAATTGAACTATTTGAAATATCAGTCGAAAAGATAATCAATCGAAAATATTGCACTCTTAAAAATACAGGGTCAAATGTGCACCTAATGCGTTTAAGAAATTTGGTGAAGAAATGAGGTAGATATGAACGATTTTCGCGGCTGTTCCATTTTTCTCCCATTCCAATGGAGTTTACACAGTAAACCATATTTGTGTTGATGAATACAGACTGTCCCAATAAAAACTATACAATCAAACTAAAAATTATAAAAAATATAAACTGTACATTTTTGCCAGATATTTTGACTTTATTTGTTAGACAAGATCCTAAGCTAAATCCTCGCTTTAAAAAAAAAAAAAAAAAAAAAAAAAAAAAAAAAAAAAAAAAAAAAAAAAAGGGGGTGACGAGGCATTTTCTACCGGGGGAGGGGGTTGGGCAAGGGTTCTGCTGGTTACGCCACTGCCTGACGCATAGGCAGGAAGTCGAACTGTTCAGACGAAAAACTGAGTTTTTCGTTTGAGAAAAAATACCTTTTCTCAGATATACATGTATAAACCTAACTTTTCCAGTCATATTAGTCATTGTCAGTCTTGTTTTGGTGCAACAGCAAATATTTTTTGTTGTCACGTGTGTATGTACATGTGTGTGTGTGTGTTTTCAAATATCTTTTAAATTGTAAATGAATTGAAGCCTATTATAGTTTTTACTTTTGAATAATAAGTAATCATGATAACAAAGTAAAACCAAATAAACAAGCAAACCATTCTTTTCGAAAATACGTTTCCAATTGTAGCTTTAAAAATGTTGCGGATTTTTACAACAAGAGAAATTTGGTTTAACTAGAGAAAAAAAAAAAACCTTCGGGCAAAAACAAAATCGTTCATCTTAACAATATTTCGTTCTTTTATGCTGATAATCTTTCTAAATCAAGCCGTGGCATTTCGACTTATTTGCTACATGCATTATAGACCGTATTCAATAGCCAGCCATGGTGGTGGAAAAGATAGACGCATTCCAGTACTACAATACATTCACCTGTCAATGATCCCTCTGCAATCGCTAAACATGGTGCATGGATCGATTGACAGCTTAATGTATTGTAGTCCTGGAATGTATGCATCTTGTCCACCAACATGTCTGGTGGCTGACGTCATATTGAATACGGTCTATTGCGACTGTTCTTCTTTCAAATGTTTTTTTTTTACGTCATCTTTTTTACAAAATAAAAAAGGCAATTAAAATAGTGTGATTCTTCGATTAATTTCACAATTTTCTTGAAAGCTAAGATATTGTATCTTTCATAGACTCTAACTTAAAGTAAGGTCTGGACATAATTAGGAGTATCACATCCATCTCCTGGCCCTTGAACCTTGTCCGTTTGTTCACTCTTGCTAATCGTCTGAACAAATAACCTATTGGTTCTATACAATTATATAAATAAAGAAAAATCAATGATGATTATAAATATCTCTTTCAAGACCATGCCGATGGCTTCCATATTTAGAGTGACACTTTAATCGCTAAATTAATTTGCTATATTTTTCTGACATGTTGCATTCAACGTGTCTCTCCTAGGAAGATCAATTATGTCGTCCGACCAATTTATTTTAATTTCAAATTTCAAATATAAATTTGAAACGCTTTATTATGTATTAAGTAAACATAAGGATATTCCTTAAGTCGATCTTCGTCCATGGATTTATTTTTTCCCTCGGCTTTGTGTGACATTCTCTTCTTTGTTTTTGAAATAAAAAAAGAAACGATCATATGAGGTGTTAAGCTGTCAATGGAGAAAATTGGATTAGTCAAAACCAAATACGCACAACTTTAATACATTGTTAAATGTACATTCAGTAGGATTGGAAAGAATATCGAACTGACACTTTATTAGGAGATGAGTTGGGCGGAATACGTTTTATTATTTTCTTATCAAATGCAACATCTCGGCTGATTGACTGTTCTTTTGGCAGTTTAAAATTCCGTGCCAAGGTTTGCCTATTATGACCGCTGAAACGTGGTTACAAGACAGTCCTATACGATTAATGTTATATTTCGCAGTCGGGTAAAATTTAATATAAATAGAAACGGCCAATAGAAAAATATCTTAGGAAAACGTTCGCTGGTGATAACCATTATGTAAAAATACAAGGAAATTAAACTTTTCTCTTGGCATTGAGACGCGTAGACGTGCCAATAAAATTTAAATGTTTTTTTTTCTGATTAGAAGGGTTAACTCAATTTCAGTTGCTATTTACAACCGTAATGTTGCACGTTAATATTTAATTTGTCATGAAACTGGCATTCGTATTATTCCTCCGGATGAACAGGTATATTATGACAAAATTCGGAGATAGAAAAACGTTGATGATTCAAATAGAACATTCATGGTTAACGTATCTGGGTATAATCTAAATCGTCCTCATCTGCTAACCCCCTTCCTTCCCATGATTCACCCCATGTTAGTTGAAAATGATCCATTTGAATGATACGGTCCCTCCGGACAGTCTCTGAACTGTGCCTTTACAGCTGTGTTTTATCTTATGGAGTTCATGAAATTGAGTATGGACTGGTACAGCTACGATTTTCAACTATTCAGATACGTTACCGAGATGTTTAGTTAGTAGCCCAATTCGTAACATAGTAAAACTAGGGCCTATGCTCCCATGTTGACCTCTATATGTTTAATTAACAGCTGTATGTCATGCTCCAGCAAGTACCCTGTATTTGTGCATCCAGTAATTAATACGTAACCGGACGTAACTTATCTTGTGTATGGTTAACCTTTTTCTTATATTGTTACTTTAAATCCAGATTGTTTGCACAACAGGTCATAAGAAATATAACATATGACATCTACTCGATTTATCACATTAGGGGGGAACATTCGATAGGATCCCCCCTTATGTACTTAAGTGTAATCTTGGATGTTAAAGGCATTTCGTACCCCACAAGCCTCGTTCTACTCTCTCCTTTCTCCCGACTTCCCCTAAAAAAAAGTTGAGATTTTTATACTCATTTTAAAACCTTTGATCTTAAGTTATGAGTGCGCCTAACTGAAGAGTGCAAAATTCGATCTACTCTTAAAGAAATTCGTACTTTTGTATTTTCAGGCCGCAAACGTTTACATGCAGAAATTACAACACAGCGTGGTGTATGGGGCAGCGTGATGCAAACTTTGCGCATAACTCAAAACGCACGTCAGATGAGAATTAACTGAAATTGGTGCAAAAAAGCTACTAGTGAACCATAAAACCAAAATTAGGTGTTAGGAGCACGGCAAATTCACCTTTTAATATCTCTGCGATAATCTTCTTTTTGCCACTGGAATTGAGGAAACTCCTTTGCATTTTTTGGTGAAGATCAGAGATCGTCAACTTCAGATCTTCAAAAAAAAAAAAAAGAACAAAAATATTTTTCTTTTTTTAACAAACAAAATTGAATCACTGAGAAACCAGCATTTTCTATTAATTGTAATTTAGCTGACATAACCGAGTACTGAAATGTTCAATTCCTGATAAAATATCTTTTTTAATCGACAATCCAGGTTTCTCGTCGAAATAATCTTGGAATTTCTGGCCGATAAACTGGGTTACTTTGACTAATTGAAACTATTTTGAAAATATCAGTCGAAAAAATAAGCAATCGGAAAATATTGCACTCTTCAAAATACAAGGGTCAAATGTGCACCTAATGCGTTTAAGAAATTTGGTGAAGAAATGAGGTAGATATGACCGATTATCGGCGGCTGTGTTCCATTTTTCTCCCATTCCGATGGAGTTTACCCAGTAAAACCATTTTGTGTTGATTAATAGATATTATAACCCTCACCGTAATTGTCATGATATTCTTCCTAAAATGGCATGTTTTTTTGTGGCATGGCATGTTAAAAGTAACATAACATTCTTCTTTCTTTCAAAACCATACATACATAAAGCCTGTATATAAGTATTTTTTCTCTACCACAATTGTTTTGCATACAATATTGCCAATGAAATGGATCCAGAAAAAAATATGGATCAACAGCATGGCTAAAAACCAGATTTTAAAACATATCATTTCGGATGAGAGAACAACACTGTTCAGTTCACACGCCGTTAAACCACTTGTTAAACTTTTAAACAACGTTTACAAACTTTTTAAACAGCGTGTTTCCTCTGTGTAAGAACCAACTTGATCAGATAACTTTCAATGATCAATGACATGTTTTAATAAAAACAAATTTGATAGCAGATAAAGTTTGTATAAGTTTTTTTGCATTAATAATGTTTGCCAAATAACCTGTTCTAAGACACTTGATATTGTTATAATACCCATTTCCACAAGTCAATTCGTTAAGTTTGGAAAACTTTATAATAACTGGGCTTCAGCTTGGCAAAGAAATTGTTTAAAAATGGGGGTCGGTTTTTTCTAGTTAGTTACTCAATTAAGTCTTTCCTTCATATCGATTTATATATATGAAATTTGAATAATTGCCTTCAAAGTTTATTCCAGCTTATGACATGGTCGTGAGCTACTTGACGCTAAATTTAGAGGATAAAGTTATTGAAAATGGATCTTGTTTTCACAAAATTTCTGGACAGGCAATAATTGGCTTTTTAATTTTACAATGTTTGAAATTACTGGAATACTTTAATAATATACTTCAATGCACTGATGTCATCGAATTCACGGAATATGATTATCTGCATTTACTCCTTGTGAAATCAAAGTAAGACAGATTTGTCAGGAGATATTCAGACCAAATGATGGACACTGAAACCCCGTTAATTGGAGTTGAGTAAAAATGGATCAGGCCGCGAAAAACTTTCCATATACCCTCTACCCCATCATTTTCTTCGTCATCCCAGATCCCTTCATTTTTTTCAGCATAGAAAGCCGAAAATATGCAGATCATGAAACACATCCAACTGCGTTAAACAGTTGAAGTAAATATGTCCGGGACAATTGTGGTATTTTTTCATGCATTACACTTTTTTTATTCACTCTGTATAGCATTTTAGTTAGTGACCAGTCAAAATAGACTTAAAATTAAATCCTAACATTACAATCCTATCAAACAAAATACCCATGACAAAAATATTTAATATGATTTAATTTTAAAGCTACAAGCCACTGCATAAAGAAAATAACGTGTTTCAACTCATTTAAAAGCCTGTCAATGTTTATTTCAAATGTCATGAAGATGCATACTTTTGAAAATTTTGAATAAAGTTTGAATAAAAAACCCAATGATTAACTCATTGAATTCGAGCGCCAAGACGTTTGTGCGAGACACACTGTTTCCAACCTATAGCTAACTTGTAGTGTTTATCATTATTCCTGCCATTAATGTAAATTAATATTGATTAACATGTTCTTGTTGGTATTCACATGTATCATTGTAATTTGTATTGTTTTAGGTAGGGGCGTCCACTGGCTTTTTTATGCTTCCTCCATAGTATCACTCGTTATAATTTATTGTTTTGATATAATTATGTAATAAGTGTATTATGGGCTTTTGATAATATGAAAATAAAGTTTTCAAGTTCAAGTTCAAGTTAAAATATTTATTAAAATCGTCGTTTTAACTATCAGCTGGGACTCACCGCAGTTAAAACGAGGTTTTTTTAGAGTTATTTCCACGTCCCGAAGTCCCAGCTGACAGTTAAAAGATTGTTTTTTTAACGAATACTTGTTTGCAGTTAAACCGCGTTTTGGATAAACATTTTTACAGTGCACCTGGGTTAATGGTTTGGGAGTGGCAATCTGTATTTTGGCATTCTCTTGCATGTCAATTCCATTATGTCCATGTTACCTCCTGCAACGCGGCGTTGTGTTTAAATGTTGCTCTTTTGCGAAGTGGTATTTTCGGCCAATCTGCATATAACAAAACTAAAACAAAACAAAACAAAAAAAAAAAAAAATAAAAAAAGAAATAAAACAAACTAAATAAATAAAATAAATCTTTTTGTTAATGCAAAATGAAAACAATCATAAATATCAATGAAATAAATAAATAAAATAAATGAAATAAAATGAAATAAATGAATTAAATGAAATAAATACAATAATGAAATCAATGAATAAAAATAAATATAATAAATAAATAAATAAAGTAAATAATAAATCATAATAAATGGAGTTAAATAAATACTCTGTGATAAAGAAAAATAAGCTCTGGATCTTTAGCTTTCTTGGAGATTTTTTTGTTTATGAAAATCATCGCAGTTCTTGGAAAATTCCAAACATTCTGCATTAAAACTCTGTACCGTATAACCCCTGGTATAATAACGGTTGCTTACCTCCAACATGATCCAACCCGGATCATTATTCTTCTACTATGACAGATTTACCTATCAATTGGATTACTCCTATTAAAAAAAGTACTTGAGTCCTGGCACCGGATCTTAACCAAATTCACAATCTTTAACTTAACACAGTATTTTTTCGATTAGTAAAAACTATCAATTCTCTATTGTGCTAAGCTGGCAAAAGTCATGGTAAGATTAGCACGTTATCAAGTGAGGCGTTAGCTTTTAAACAAACAGCTCAGAACCACTGCCTTGATGTAGCAACTATTATTGAAACAGATTTATCGAGAATCGATGATGGCATTTTGTTTAGAGTTGTTTGAATTGAATTTGGGGGGTGAGTTTTTTGGTGAGATTAAGGATTGATACTGACGCGATAGCCCAATGAAAAAACACTTACCACACACGACAACCCAATACAGAGGATTTCGAATCAATGGGAAATAATTACTTTTTTCTGCGGTAGAGAACGACCTTGACCAATATAACTATATATTGGTCTCAGGAGAGTACCATATAGAAGAAAAATTCTAAACAACTAAATGAACACAATCACATCACACAAATCACTTTCCGCTTATTTGTAATCAATTGAATGTCTGGATTAACTAGTAAGACTTAACTGATTTCTTATGGTCCTCATTTTTTGTCTCGTCACGTCTGAATATGTTTCAGAAAGAGGCCTTGTAACGACTTATTTATTTAGAGTACGTGTATATAGGTATACGTATGTTGTGACCCAGTACGTACGAAAAACCATACGTAAAATTTGTACGTAATGGGCTTCGCAGTATCTGTTTTGGCAAATTTTCTATCTCAGCCCATTACTACGAAAAATAATTTCAGGATTACAAATGAGGCGCATCACAAGATCTTGAAATATAGAAAGTCTCACTCCCTTGCAAACGTCTCCTCTATGATTCAGCTTAATTAAAAAAACCACATAACATTTGGGCCCAACAACATCGTCCCTTAGTCATAAAATGCTTCTTTGGGACCCCCTGATTTCCCGGAAGTAGTATAGATTGTGATCTCAGATGAAAGACCGTATGTTTTTTCTCCTTGTCGTCTGAAATTTAGACCCTCAAAATCATTTCATTCCAAGATATAAACAAAAAAAACCGCCGTTTTAATGGTTAACCATCAAGATTAGCACAGTATTGAATAGAGTTTTTGTCCACGGTACTTGATGGGGCGTAATGTTTTATAAGTGTCAGGCTATCATATCAAGTAGAGGAACACAATAGAATAAATCGGAACAAGCAACTTTAAGTATAGGCTAAAACCAAACATTTGTAAAATTACCCTTAAATTGATCAAAACATGCAGTTTTACGTGCTCAACATATTATATAATAATACAAACATAAAAATGAGTGAAATGGTCATAAATTGTTCAAAAATGGAATTTGTACGTATTGGGCCCAAGGGTCGATTTCTGGCACATTTCAGGTTCCCCGGTCTAATACGTACGACAAAAATATTTTTGTTGACAAATGGAGCGCACCGAGCACTTACAAAACTTTTAAAAAAAGTCTCCAAAAATTGTTTTCATTGACTCGGCCTAAAACCAATTCGCCCCCATAACCATTTCGACCAATTAAAGCTTGTCCGTGTTTAAAACTTGCATGGGGGGGGGGGGGGCTATTTGGGCCTCTGATACTAAGTTAAAATCAAATATTCTTTGTAAATCAAAAACAATCCCCTCAACAAGATTTAGACCAAAAAAACATAAAAATGAGGTAGAAAGTCATAAAAATGCTTAAAATTTGAATTGTACGTACTTGGGCAGAGGTGACCAAATTGTCCACATACTTAGTATTAGGCTAAAACCCCCCCCCCCCCCCCCACTGTAATATTTAATAATCACTTTCTAAATTGTCACAATTGCTCAAAACATGCATTTTTGCGTTGTCAAACTAATATTTTATAATAATACCAAACATAAAAATGATGAAGTTGTAAAAAATGCTCAAAAATGGAATTTGTACGTATTGGGGACCAATGTCATTTTTTAAAAAAAAAAAATCAGTTCCCCGGCCCAATACGTACGAAAAAAATATTTTGGTCTGAAAATGAGGCGCACTTTTAGACCTTAAAAGTCCCCAAAAAGTTTTCATTGACTCAGCCAAACCAATTCGGCCCATAACCATTTCAGCACCAATTGACTTGTTTGAATGGGTCGAATGGTTATGGGGCCGAATTGGTTTAGGCAGAGTCAATGAAAACCAAACTTTTGGGGTCTTTTCTTTTAAAGTTATTGCAAGTGCGCCCACATTGTCAGACCAAAAATATTTTTCGTTACATATTGGGTCGGGGGGAACCTTGAAAAATTTGGGCAACAATACGTCACAAATTCTAATTTGAGCAATTATGATCATTTTACTCAATTTTACTGTTTGTATTATTATATAATTAATATGATTGTGCGGCACGTAAAAATGCCATGTTTTGAGAGCAATTACGAAAATTTAAAAAAAATACAATTTTTGTTTTAGCCTATACTTAAGCATGCGGTGCAAATTTGGTAACCTCTGCCCCAATACGTACCAAATTTAATTTTGAAGCATATACTATCTGATTTTGTAAGGTCTTAAATGTATTGATGGTATTGGTTTTCATTTTTAAAAAGATTGATTTAAATTTAGATTAATACGCCAATACACCCCCACACCCCATATAAATTTGACACCTAGGACAAGTGTAATTGGGCCGAAATGTTTATGGGGCCGAATTGTTTTAGGCCTGAATAAAGGAAAAAAACACAACTTTTAGGGATTTTTTTTAAGTTTTGTAAGTGGGCCCTCATTTTTCAGGACAAAAATAATTTCGTACCTATTGGGACGGGGAACCTGAAACTTAGCAGAAATGGACACTTGGGCCCATTACGTACAAATTCCATTAGTGCAGCAATTTATAAATTAACTCATTTTTTAGTTTGTATTATTATATAATTATGATTGTGGCAACGTATAAACATGCCATGTTTTAGCAATTATGACATTTAAAGTCATTGAAAATGTTTTTTAGCCTATAACTTTTGAATGTAGGCAATTTTGGGCACCTTTCCCAATACGTAACAAATTCATTTTTTTTAAATGCTTAAAATCACTCACATTTTATGCGTCTAAATTTTTGAAGGGTATTGTGTTTGGATTTTACAAAGAAGTTTGATGTGATTTAGATATCATAGGCCCAACCCCCCCCCCCATATCGTACGTATTGGCCCGGGGAACCTGAAATTTTGACAGAAGAAAATGAACACTTGGGCCCAATAGTACAAATTCCTTTTTCAGCAATATATGGACCATTTCACTCATTTTAGGTTTGTATTATTATAAACTATAACGGAAAAATGCATGTTTTAGATATTATGACAATTTAAGTAATTGACAATTTTGGCCACATCTGCCCGATTTACGTACAAATTTCAATTTCGACGCATTTTTATGACTGGTTTAATAAGACAGGTTTTATTGTGGTCGAAAATGGTGATGTGGTCGCAACGTGGCGTCAATAGATTAGGTGGACAGTTTGCAGAGGGAGGGAGAAACTTTCTTTTTAAGATCTTGTGTGATGAGCCTCATTTGTTCAGACTGAAATTATTTTTCGTACGTATTGGGCCGAGAACCTAAAATTTGCCAAAAAATTATAGACTGTGAGCCCATTAAGCGTACAAATTTTTACGTAATGGTTTTCGGTACGTATTGGGTCACAATCATACGTATGTGTGTCCACTTCGGTGTTAAAAGTTTGTCTGCAAGTTGCTCGTTTTGAATAGGATAGGTCGAGTTATAATCATTATTATGTTGTAGATCCCACGTCACAAATGCTTGTTCAAAACATTTCTGCAAGAGTGTCTTGATGCAACTTGCACAAACGATGCTGTCAAAACAACCATACAAATCGAGTCGAGGTCTTAAGGGTCGTTTCGAGTCATTATGGGGTCCAAAATTCGATAGTTTCAAAGTGCTCATTGAGCTGAAATTTGTCAAGATGGTCTTATATTTAAACTCTAAACATGTTGAAAATATTTTCGAGATCACTGAAGGTTGTTAAGGGGTCCATTCAGTCAGGGTGCGCACTTTCCGGTCTGTGAGTAAAAAAAAAAACCCTAAACATGTTAAAATATTTTTCGAATCACATGGAGTTCGTTTAGGGTCATTCAGGGCGCACTTGTCCTGTCTGAGTAAAAAATACCTTAAAAAAAAATCAAACTCATGAATCAGAACTGAAATTTGGTAAAAAATTCATCCTTAGATATTCGCAACAGTTAAAATACAGATCATGAAAGTCGGTTAGGGGGCATTAAAGGGGGTCCCCGTCCTAATCAAAAACCGCCTTGTTGTCATGGTCTGTGGCATGACCAGTTTCTGGCAACACTTCAAACTGCCTCTATCTCAGCATGGTTGACATATTCTGACCTGCTTATACCAATGACCACGAGACAATCCTGGCCCACATGTCTCATGACTTGGACTCATGTCAGGTCACCTAAGGGTCATGGGTCAACAAAGCTATTTTGCTTTGAAATTTATTTCTTCGGACCAACTCGCTATGAGGTTTAAACTATTGGGGCGAGACGCAGTCGAGCCCAATATTTGCAACTATAGCTGAACGGTAAATATGCAGCCTAAATCAATCCAATTTTATCCCAAAGTTGGACCAAAGTTGTAGCATGGTCTCATTCATCCAGTTCATGTCAAAGGTCACGTAAGGAGGTAAAGGAATTAGTTTGAGGTTAGTTTGTAAAAAAGGGCTAAATGTGCTGAATTCTGCATGCATCATGCGCTAATTATACAACAATGCAACTTATTGCCATGCAGTAAAAGGGTCATTGTGGGTCAATTTGTAAGATAAGCTGAAAATGTTTAAAATTGCTTTCATGCTTGGATCATCGGTGCAAAATGGGGCACTTTCATAAAATATCATTTAGAGGTTTCTGAAGAGATCAAAGGTCATACATTAAAGGTTTAACACCCAATAAGCTAAAAATCGCTAAACTATTCTTTTTGAAAAGTCAATTGTCAACAAGCCACTTGGAATAAAGGTCAATTTAGAGGTTACCTGCAAATGTCAAAGGTCAGAAACTTTAACTATATTTAAATATGCAAACCTCATGAGATTAGGCGTGACTTGCGATCCGCGGATAGCTCTTGTTACATAGAGATATTGTTAATAATAATTTTCTTTCTCCAACCATTCTGATCGTGGTCAAGATCAATACCCTTATATCATAATACGTACACTGAACCAAGAAACATAAAAACTTGGGTTAATTTTTAGCACCATAAATGCCAAAACCCAAGAGTGCTGTTTGGCACCCCAAAGTAACATTTAGATTGTTTAATATTGACACTTCTTGGATGTGGTCATCATTGAATCGTCCACGGTGATGTTTTAGAATCCGATGAAAGAAATTGGACATTTTGGTGCAAAATTTAATACCAACATAGTCTTAAAACTAATACTTCTGATGCCATTTTAACATAAAATACTGTTAGAGTCAATCACAATTGACGATATTAACATCGGGTCACTTTTAGGGTAAATTGTTTTGGACACTCTGTAGAAACTTCCCGGTCATACATACCTCAATTGTGCTACATTGACTTTGGCGTGTGGCATAGTTGCTGGAAGCGGTGGCCAAAAGTATCGACCATTTAAGCCAAATTGATGATGTTTAACAAAGTTAGCCAATGTTATCAAGCTGGACGCTCAATTGAAAACAGAACAAACTGTCGAAAATATCACATTAATCCATCTATTATAATACATTTTTAAGGTAAATTGATATTGAATCGATTTCCTTTTATGATAATATTTTTATAATAACAATCTTCAAGGTATGATACATTATATATTGATCATTGTGTCAAATAGTTTATTTCGATACTGTCAGGTTTGAATCAATAATATAAATGACTAGGATTAGATTTAATGAAGCAAATAATAAGGCCAATTAGGATCAATGCTTGTATCTAAACCAACGAAGCGCGTGACATATAGGCCTAATCTATTGTTTTCTGCTATCTTCAGGAGGCGACAAACGGACGCCACTAATTAATATTTATAAGCCTAATCTCTATAGGTTAACCGGGAAGTAATTAAAACAGTTAGTTCTTAAGTTGGATAGGCTAAGGCTCCTATAATTCCAGCAACATTACTTTCATTTTGCTCTTAATGTTTAAAACATACCTTCTTGAAAATATAAGCCTGAAGGAGAAAGGGACAATTTTTTTTTTAATGCAGAGCCCTCTTGAGCATAGCGTAACAAAACTTTCTCAATATGTTTGGTGTAACATCAGGGTGTACTTAGATTTGGGTTGGTCGGGTGTGTGTGGCTGAAGCCTTAAAACCCTCGCCCCTTTCTAAGCGACATTTTAGCAGAAAAGGGTACCCATTTGTAAGGATTTTGCTTGTACCATTTTAAACGAACGTTTATCTCTGCAAATAGTAAGGTCTATCTATCTATCTATCTATCTATCTAGGCTTTGTCCATCCACTGTTGGATGTAGCCCTCCTCATGATCACACCACACGTTTCTATCTTCTGCTACTCTCGCCCATGTTACGCCAATATATGATGTTATGTCATCTCTCCTTTTCTGTCTGCCTCTCCTTCTTTTTCCCATTCTTGGTTGCCATTCTAACAATCTCTTTGTCCATCTGTTATCATTTCTTCTGGAAACATGTCCAGCCCATCTCCATTTTGAATAGTAAGGTAGATATGGGGTAATGTTTGAACTATCTTAAAAGCATCACATTTGTCATATTATACCAAAGAATTTTTAACGTTCTGGACTAACATATCTAAATGACTTTGAAAAAATAACCTTTTTTCATAATTTGAATGAATTCTTACTTATCCACCTCACTACCTCACAGATAAAACGATTGTTTAGTTAAACGATCGTTAAAAATCTGTTTGGAATAAGGGAAAATGTGTTTATAAGGCACATTTTTATGTTATAAACATAGAAGTGTTTAACACATTAAGTGCAAGGCTTATACAAATCCTACCCCCCTCCACACATACAGGGGTAAACCCATTTCAGATCCATATTTTATGGATGGTTGTCACCCAAAGACCCATTTTTTTTTTAAATTTAACAAATGTCACCAAAATACACCATTTTTTTTAAAGTAAAGAACTGATATTTTAAATAAAATTTTGCAAAAACAAATCATCCAAAGGCATCCGATAAAAACTATTTTGAGGCGATTGCATGGGCTGTTTCTCCCCTAAAGATGAAATATGTTAAGAAGTATTGGTAGTAGAAGAAGGAGGATAGATGGAGGGGGAGAAGGAGGAGAAGGAGGAGGAGGAGGTGTAAGAGTATAGGAGAAGTAGGAAAAGGAGAAGAAAAAGAAAACGAAGACAATGAAGAACATGAAGAAAAGGAAAAAAAGAAGATGAAGAAGAATTAAAAATCCACGGCTTTCAATAGATATTCTAAAATTCTCGATTGAGAAACCTGGATTATCGCCGATATTACTGTTTTCAGGCAATATTCCAAGATTTCTTTAATTTTGGTTGTTAATCTAATATTTTTCATCGCGACAGTCCAAAATGTTTCAATTGATATTCCAAGAATCTCGATCGAAAAACCTGATTTATCGGTGATATTCCAAGATTTTAGAGCCATATTCAAAGATTTAGGAATTTTGGTTGGTAATCCAAGATTTTCGATTGGCAAACCAATATTTACAACATTGTTCAATTGATATGAGTCTTGTTCGAAAACCATTAATTGCCAATATTCCAAGGATTTAAGGCGATATTCCAAGCTTTTCGAGTAATTCAAGTGTTTTTCAACGGACACACCAATATTTCAATTGATATTCCAAAAGCCTATTGTACAATTAATCGATATTCCAAGAATATTGTCGAAATACCTGGTTTTCGCCCATAAAGTTTTTCGACCGATACTCCGAGTTTGTTGGTAATTTTAAACTCGATGTTCCGTGTATTTTAATCGAAAACCAGACCGATATTCATGCATGTTTTTCACCCACTTTACATTATTTTAATTCGATCGAGAAACTTGGAATATCGGTGAGAATCCAAGTTTATCAATACACTGCAAAAACAATGCTTAGAAATTAAACACTTTTCTAAACACTATTTTGCACCACGTTTCTAAGCATTTTGAAATGTCTGTTTAATATCTAAACACCTTATATCTAACATGTTCAAAATCTAAACATGTTTAGGGATTTGACATTAGGTTTTTATACATTTGATGCCAAGTGTTTAGGAATTAAATATGTCAAATCTCTAAACACAAATTTGTACTACGTTTCTAAACACTGTTTTTGCAGTGTACTGAAGCTGAAATATTTGGAAAATCGACCGACTTTCCAAGTTTTACATCGACACTCCCAAACTTTT
Organism: Ophioderma brevispina; assembly: GCA_023653785.1. Taxonomy (NCBI): domain Eukaryota; kingdom Metazoa; phylum Echinodermata; class Ophiuroidea; order Amphilepidida; family Ophiodermatidae; genus Ophioderma; species Ophioderma brevispina. The sequence goes on from JAMKCH010064423.1 coordinate 37,406, forward strand.
CGATAGAGGAACTTGAATATTATGGAATCTCTGGGCCTTTAAATCAATGGATCAGGATTTTCCTGACCGATCGGACACAACAAGTAGTTTGTGATGGTGAAACTTTCTCATGATCTGTCGGAGTGCTGTCGGGAGTACCTCAAGGTACAATACTTGGACCACTGCTGTTTCTGCTTTATATAATGATTTACCAGACCAACTCCAAAATAGAACTAGGCTCTTTGCAGACGATTGCCTAGTTTATTCCTCAGGTTAAACAACAGACCACATTGATCCTCTTCAACGAGACCTTCAGAAACTTGAAGAGTGGCAGGAAAAGTGGCAGATGTCATTTAATCCATCTAAATGCTCCATCCTCAAGATAACCACTAAAAAGATGCCCCAACCAAACCGATTACTTTTTGCGGCCAACTACTAGACCAGGTTAAGTCGCATCCATACCTAGGAGTCGAAATATGAAATGGAAGGAACACATAAGGAACACTACTCAAAAGCCAGCCGTGTATTGTATATTCCCGAAAGAAATATTTGGTTTTGTTCGAAGAAAGTGAAATTTTCGATCAAAAAATTTGGAATATTGGTGATAAACTTGGAATGGCTGTGATATTCCATGTTTCGCAATGGATTGTACAAATGCTTGCATATACTCGCTTATTCTAGTCCTGCCTTACCCCACGTAGGCTAACTTTAAAGTGGCGATACCAGCTTGACATACATATTCAGATACCTTCACTCCATTGTGGTTCTGGTTCTGATACTGCTCAGCGCCCCTAAATTCGCCAAACCACAAACTGGCAGGACAGTCATGACAATGGTCTGGTTTCTTATGATGTCAAATGATTCGCCTGGTATATAACTTGATGTATTGGGTAGTGGATACCTTAAATTGTTATTGGGTAATCGCTATGTTTTAAATTGTTTGTCTACAGTAGTTGTAATACGGTATGGGATATCAATAAGAGTTTTGGTTATAAATGAGTACTTATAGTAATTTTTATATACAGTTATCTGGGTAAAGGTTGCGTGCCGTGATGAGCATTGGACCGGGGCAAGATCTTTTTCATCGGAATGGCCATTGTAAAATGATTGCTATTGTGAAATATTACATGTGTTATAAAATGTAACTTGAACCAAGCTAAGTTCTATCTAAATTTAGCTGTGCGGGATACGTAACGCTTGTATACCCTCTCACGTTTGTATCAGGCCAGGACTGGGGCTTAAACATACAGAGACTTAAGGCGAAATCATGCCACACTCAGCTGGCATAAAAGGTAATCACCGTCCAAAACTCTGCCTTTGATGATCATGGCTATTGCTATAATGCCCAGAGTGATATGAACATGCATCAGGCGATATCAAATCCGCTTTAATTTTCTTTAAAACACTGAATGCTTGACTTCCCTGTGTTAATTATATTGCAGTTATCTTAACGAATCGAGGAAATGAAATGGTTATAAAGGCTGAAATAATGAAACCCTCAAGAGTATAAAACGAGGCCCATGATGATGTTGTAATCCAGTCGAAAGGCGATCGCTTTGCTCATCTCTTTCCCCCTACAGTCTTTTTTTCATAATTGGCCCGGGGCGGCTTATTACAGTCATAAATCGCACACAACTCAATTATGTTTAATTCTATCATGTCTATCTTACGACGAATAAAACCGGCGAACTGTTATACACGGGCAATTAAATCAAAAATATACACGGTTGCGAAAAATCGATGGTATTGATTACTCGCCGAGGTTGTTTCATACGCGATGTTTGCATCGATCTAGTGTGACAGCACCGGGTGAAATGTCATGAACACAGTGAGAAACTCTAATAAAATTGCGGCGCGAAAACGCCGATGGAAGAGATCAAACTAAACTTGAAACGCGCTTAGGCAAACATGAGCAATCAAGTCACAGTGTATTGGTGCTCTCCCGGCTGACTTTTAATACCTGCAACACTTGAGAAAGATGGGCAGCAGGAAATGTTTAAGAAAATGTAATTACTTGTATATTGTACTGTGTGTGACGAATCGATCGAGATGGGAATCTTGAAAAGTGGCGCGTAGTGTGTGAGCACACGCGAAGGGAAAAGACAGAGTAGGAGCGGGGTCTAACTGATTGTGTTCCGAATAATCTTTCCTATCCACGCAATTTGCCAATTTGAAGACTTTTTTAATTAAGAAAGAAGTAAATGTGATATAAATAACTAATCAGGGACTAAGGTCTATCTTAGTATAATTATACTGTTCATGAAAGTATTATAGCTTTTTCTCAGAGAGAAAGTCATTACATCTCTCTGTTATAAAAGGTGCATTTCATTTATCTTGCACAATAGAATGTTGATATTCTCACAAACCGCTTTTACATGTATTGTCGAATGTTCATTTGCATCCGACCTCGCGTTGCGATGTTATGAGCTAATTAAAATATAGTGTCATAAAGGTCATTATGTTCTAATTTCCTAATTCTGTTTACGGACAAAAATACGAAATGTGGAATTTCTTGTAGAAGAGATTACACTTCACGATTAGGGTAGAGTATAAGGCCAAAAAGTCAGGTGATTAAAATTATTTTGAGTAAGTTGAGAGGAGTGGAGACAATCGAGCACGAAAATATGATCGAAATGTTCACTGAAATGCGTAATGGTTCATACAAGCGGAAACTGAGACATTTCAATGGCCCGGTATATAGAGTTCAAACAAACATACAAAAAACAAACCATTTGGCAAAAGACTCCCAAATTTTTGCAATAACAACACAATTACAGCATGATCCAGAAGCATTATTCTCAAGACTGGGACATTCCAAAAAATATTTTACAAAATGTTGATTAAAATGAAGCAACCCTTAAGGCCTGACGCTTTGTTGGTTAATATATACTCCGCTTTGTGGAAGGTTTACTCAACTTTGTAGTTTACTCAACGGAATCAAGACTTATGATAAGTCTTGATTCCGTTCAGTGTAGTGTATACCCACTATTCTGAAGCTATTGTCCCACAATTCCGATGGTCATCTTTTCCGAATTTCAAGTTGCACATATCCTGGGGGAAAACACCAAACCAAACAAAAACAAAACGGAATAAGGGCCACTCTTCCGAATATATTTCATTTCATTTCATCTCATTTCATTTATTTCATTTAACAATTGATAACAGACAAGTAAATTTGGTAAACATACAATACAATTATTACAATAAAGTAAACTATTAAACGAAACAACTGATTAGGTACATCAATGTAAAATGTCTTTTTATAGAGGGCACCGCGCGACACGCTTAACGTTTAGTTGTGTCCTCATCCTTCACCATTTCACCATGTAATGCATCCTAAAGTACTGTTTTGTCTTGTTTTTCTGTAATATTGTCACCTGTATTATTCTTGTTCTTACTTTTGAAAAATATTTTTTTTTTTTTTTTTTTTTTTTTTAATTTTTTAGGTTTTTTCTTTTTTTAATTTTATAAAATTTTCCTCTTTATAACTTTGTACATAACATTTGGATGGGTATATTTTTTTATGCATGTTATTATTGTGAAGAGATAAATATAAATGTGAAATATGAGATATAATCGTGTTTAACAAAAGGTTATAATTATATTTGGGTATAAGAAAATTGCCAAATTGCATGTTCAATATCTGAGGTAAAATATAGCGTACCTTCGGTTCGGTATTATTTACCTTTGGAATAGAGAACCTTCGGTGGTTCCGTGTATAACTTCATGTGTTTTTTGGTTGCTTATTAATAGAAAATGAACCGGTTTCATAGACAACTGTTTTAAACTGTCTTTAAAGGAAAAAGTACAATACTAGATTACGTTTTATTCCGCAATGAGATTGTTTATCAATGTCAAAATGAACCAGTTTCATAGACAACTGTTTTAAACTGTCTTTTTGCTTATTAATGTCAAAATGAACCAGTTTCATAGACAACTGTTTTAAACTTTCTTTAAAGGAAAAAAAAGTGCAATACAAGATTACGTTTTATTCCGCAATGAGATTGCTTTATATCAGTGTCAAAATGAACCAGTTTCATAGACAACTGTTTTAAACTGTCTTTTTGCTTATTAATGTCAAAATGAACCAGTTTCATAGACAACTGTTTTAAATTGTCTTTTTGCTTATTAATGTCAAAATGAACCAGTTTCATAGACAACTGTTTTAAACTGTCGTTAAAGGAAAAAAAAAGTGCAATACAAGATTACGTTTTATTCCGCAATGAGATTTCTTATCAATGTCAAAATGAATCAGTTTCATTGTTTTAAACGATTGAGCGCTCACTGGAGCGCTTCGCGAGGCAATAGATAGAACCAGTTTCATAGACAACTGTTTTAAATTGTCTTTTTGCTTATCAATGTCAAAATGAACCAGTTTCATAGACAACTGTTTTAAACTGTCTTTAAAGGAAAAAAGAGCAATACTAGATTACGTTTTATTCCGCAATGAGATTACTTATCAATGTCAAAATGAACCAGTTTCATAGACAACTGTTTTAAACTGTCTTTAAAGGCATAAAGTACAATACTAGTTACGCTTTATTCCGTAATGAGATTGGAGTGCATGAAGCGCTCCGTGAGGCCATAGATTGACTCGCTCACACTCGCTCGACACCACCATTCACCCAATCAAACTTGAGACTTTGATATGATTGGAAGGCTTGCATTTTTCACATTTCATCTGCAAAAAATAATATTTTGGGTGAATTCTATCCTCTTATGAGCATTGATAATGGTTTGTTTTTATTAGTGTGCACAGTAACATGGGCTACTGATATACGCGATAACTACTCACGTTGGAATTAAGGTATATTGGTGAGATGGCCTTTCATGTTTTTAGATGGGTCATTTGGAGCAATTCCGTGACCGTGGAGAGCAGAGCAAAATTTCTCAGTGGATTTTGTCCCTTCTAAATTTAGCGGGGGTGCCCATCGTAAAAGTGTGGGCGGAATACAGGAGGAGATAAATTCATAAAACAGAGGTCAAAAATGAAAAATGCTTGGATTGATAGTAGGAAACCAAAGTGTTCTTCTTGTTACAAGGATTAAAAATGCATAGTTTGTACTATACTACTTCGTGTTGTAATGGAGATATAAGACAAAAATCGTCAAATGTCAAAGGTCACCACCAAAGTTTAACTCTTTAATATTGCTCCGATTTCTTTAAAAAAACTTGGCTCAAATTCTTCCTCATAGACTGCAACAAAAACAGTTTCCACTGTGTAACAATTTTGTAAAATTCGGAGATTTCCAAAGAGTTCCATAATCCATGCCAGATCACCAAAACAAACACCAAAAAGTGATGAAACTTTTTGATGATTTTTTTTTTTGTCTATGTTTGGTGGGACTAGCAATCGCCTGCTAATCCCTTTAATTAATATGTTTTCAAATAAGGCTTTGTGTGTGTGTGTTCTGCTTGAGTATGTGTGTGTTGTATGATGTGTTGTGTGGTGGGGTGTTATGCTTGCAAGCTAGTAGTGTGTTCTTACAAGCGGTACATTGTGGGAGTAAATTTAGGTACAAAGCTACATTGTGGGCTTTTTTGTACTTGTGGGGAGGTACGCCCACATGAATCTCTGCCAAATGCGGTTTTTGCCTAGGGGGGGGGGGGGGGTTAGGTATAGTTTAAGCGATGGGTGACCACAGGAGTTACACATGGATTTCTGGATATTGCTGTGAGGGTTGTAACAACTTATACGCAATAGATCCCACGTGTATGAATAACTACAAATACGCCCCAACCAAGCAGTATGTACCGATTATACACAAAACACACACAACTTTGTGGGGGTATTTTTTTAATATTTTTAATTTTTTTGTGTGTAATTGTGTGTGGGTGTGTTGTGTGGGTCGCAACCGCGGCGCCGCATGTGTGTGTTTAGAAAATGGACAGAGTTTTCTTAACCAGATTTTTACAACAGTGTTAGTGTTATGCGTGATCTCTATAAAATTAACACATAGTCAATAAGACACGACAATTACAGAGCCGGCCATGAAATAACATGACACCATTTCACAAAATTACGCGGAATAGCATGTCATAACACGACAAGACATTACAATATACAAGGCCATACTGCAAATCACATCAGCAGGTCTATACACGAAATAGCGGAACGAAACGAAATGGCCAGGGAAGGGTGGGAAGGGGAAACAGGATAGGTGACAATCCCTCAAAAATTGACTAAAATCAACCACGTGGGATTTGGAGAAATCAGTACAATAACCATCATATGCAACAAAAACAAAATCAAACAAAAACCCACAAAACAGTAACGGCTTTCTAAGAATAATGTGAGTGTGCATAATTTAGTACATTTTCTCTTCTAACTCATTTCTGTTATTGTAGAAGATATCCAAATCAATTCTCAGGAAGAACAAATAACTTTGGCGAAGGATCCCAATAATTTATTCCTGGTAATTGATTAAACGTGCGCTGTAAAGTTTTCACATAAACCCCACTATTTTCTTTTTATTTAGACAAATCCAATAATAAAACAAACCTCCATTGTTCTTTCTTTCTTTCAAATTTACATATTTTTTTTATTTTTTTTATTTTTTTTATTTTTTTTACGTTTTTCTTTTTTTATTTAAATTTTAACTTTGTATTGTCGCTCACAGTATTGTTCCTTGTTAAATGCTGATGAATTAAATAAACTGACTGACGGACTTAATGAATAATATGACTGGATATTATGCACTGCAAAATCTGTTTAAATTGTTTTGACGTTTAAACAACCGTTTGTTTAACGGGTAAAATTAACAACCCGTTTGTTCAGTTCACACCCGTTAAACAACGGTTTAACATAGTTTAACGCAATTTCAAACATTTTTTTTCCACTGGCAAAATCAAACCCTTTTTGCACACAAACAATCTCGGTGTACCCGAGTTACCATCGCATGTGTTTTAAGTACTCCTCATCCATAAGAGTAATGATTCAAATTACCTCATCTAGAGGAGTTAACCAATCGCCCGTGTTTGAATATCTCCGTCTATCTGAGTAACCAATCGAATGTGTTTTATTACCTCCAGTCAAGTGAAGTAATCAATCGAATGTGGTTTGATTACTTTCAGTCCTATCTGAGATTAACCAATCGAATGTGTTTGATTACCTCAGTCTATATGAGTTAAAACCAATTGGACATGTGTTTTCATTACCTCAGTCTATATGAGTTAACCTATCGAATGTGTTTGATTACATGCAGTCAATATTAGTTTTAACCAATCTAGTGTTTTGAATATATCCTCAGTCTTTATGAGTTAACCAATCGAATTTGTTTGATTACCTCAGTCCTATGAGTTAATCATCGAATGTTTGATTACATCAGTCTTTATGAGTTAACCAATCGACTGTGTTTGATTACATCAGTCTATATGCGTTAACCAATATCGAATGTGTTTTGATTATACCTCTAGTCGATTGAGTTAATCGAATGTGTGTGATACCTCAGTCCCTAATGAGTTACAATCGAATGTGTTTGCTAACCTCAGTCCTATATGAGTTAACCATCGAAGGTTTTTGATACCTCAGTCTATATGAGTAAAACCAATCGAATGTGTTTGATTACCTCAGTCTCTATGAGTTAACCAATCGAAGGTGTTTGATTACCTCATACATAATGATTAACCAATCGGCCCCGTTTTGATCACCTCATCTATAGGCCTATGAGTTCACTGAAATGGCCCGTTTTGATTACCTCAGTCTATAGGGCCTTTGATTAAAACCACTAATGTGTTTTTGATTACCTCAGTCTATAGGAGTTAATACGAATGTGTGTGATTACCTCAGTCTATAGGAGTTAATCATCGAAATGTGGTTTGATTACTTTAGTCTATATGAGTTAACACCGAATGTGTTTTATTACCTCAGTCTATCTGAGTTCACCAATGAAATTTTTTTGTACCTCCGTCTATATGAGTTAATCGATGTGGTGTGTTACCTCAGTCTAATATGAGTTTATTCAATCGATGTGTTTGATTACATCAGTCTTTATGAGTTAACCAATCGAAGGTGTTTGATTACCCTCAGTTATATGAGTAACCCATCGAATGTTTGATTACCTCAGTCTAATATGGATTTAACCAATCGAATGTGTTTTATTACCTCAGTATACATAATATTGGGTTAAACCAATCGCCCGTTTTTTGCTCACCTCAAGTCTATAGGCCTAGTGAGTTAACAATCGCCCGTTTTTGAGTGCCTCAGTCTAGGCCTTTGAGTTACCAATCGAATGTGTTTGATTACCTCAGTCTATATGAGTTAATCAATCGAAATGTGTTTGATTACTCATCTATAGATTAACCAATCGAATGTGTTTGATTACCTCATCTATATGGTTTACCAATCGAATGTGTTTGATTACCTCAGTCTATTGAGTTAAAAACCAATCGAAGTGTTTGATTACATCAGTCTATAGGCCTATGAGTTAACCAATCGAAGGTGTTTTGATTAACTCAGTCTATATGAAGTTAACCAATCGAATGTGGTTTTGATTAACCTCAGTCTAATGATTTAACCAATCCAAGAATGTGTTGCTTACCTCAGTCTATATGAGTAACCAATCGAATGTGTTTGGACTTCCTCAGTCTATATGAGTTAACGAACAAATCGAATGTGTTTGATTACCTCAGTCTATATGAGTTAACCAATCGAAGGTGTTTGATTACCTCAGTCTATATGAGTTACCAATCGAATGTGTTTGATTACCTCATTCTATAGGCCTATGAGTTGACCAATCGCATGTGTTTGATTACCTCAGTCTATATGAGTTATCAATCGAATTTGTTTGAGTACATCAATTCTATATGATTAACACATCGAAGTGTTTGATTTACCTCAGGCCTTATGAGTTAACAATCGAATTGTTTGATTACCCCATCAGTCATATGAGTTCACAATCAATGTGGTTTTGATTACCTCAGTCTATATGAGTTACCAATCGAATGTGTCTGATTACCATCATTCTATTAGGGGCCTATGAGTTAACCAATCGAATGTTTTTGATACCTACTCAGTCTATTGAGTTCACCAATCGAATGTTTGATTACCTCAGTCTATAGTATTTAACCAATCGAATGTGTGTTTCCATTACCCTCAGTCTATATGTGTTTAACAATCGAATGTGTTTTGATTCCTAGTCTATATATACACCAATCGACTGTGTTTGATTACCCAGTCTATCGGCCTCTGAGTTAACCAATCGAATGTGTTTTATTACCTCCGTCTATAATGAGTTACCAATCGAATGTGGTTGATGTTACCTCAGTCTAGTAGGCCTATGATTTGCCAATTCGAATGTGTTTGATTACCTCGTCTATATGGTTTATCAATCGAATGTGTTTTAAAGATTATATCAGTCCTATATGGAGTTAACCATCGAATGTTTTTGATTAATCAGTCTATATGAGTTTCACACAATCGAATGTGTTTGATTAATCAGCTATAGAGTTTACCAATCGAAATGTGTTTGATTACATACAATCAGTCTAGATGATTAAACCAATCGAATGTGTTTGATTACATCAGTCTATATGAAAGTTAATCTATCGAATGTGTTTGATTACATCAGTCTAATAGTTAACCAATCGTAATGTGTTTGGATTACACAAACAATTCAGTCTAGTATGAGTTAATTAACGAATGTTTTGATTACATCAAGTCTATATGAGTTAACCACTCGAATGTTGTTCGAGACATCCCGTCTAGATGAGTTTTAACCCAATCGAATGTGTGTTTGATTACAACATCAGTCTATTGAGTTAACCAATCGATGTGTTGGATTACAGCCGTCTATATGAGATTTAACCATCGAAGGTGTTTGATTATATCAGTCTATATGAGTTAACCATCGAATGTTTGATTCAACATCATCTATATATTTAACCACTGAATGGTGTTTTGATTACTCAGTCTATATGAGTTAACCAACCGAATGTAGTTTGATTACAATCAGTTCTATATAGTTTAAACCCAACGCCCGTGTTTGATTATCTCAGTCTATATGAGTTTAACCATCGAATTGTTTGATTACCTCAGTCAATATGAGTTAATCAATCGAATGTGTTTGATTACTTTCATCTTATATGAGTTACCAATCGAATGTTGTTTGATTAACTTCAGTCTATTGAGTTAACCAATCTAATGTGTTTTGATTACCTCAGACTATATGATTTAATTACTCGAATGTGTTTGATTACATGCATTCATATGAGTTTTAACCATCACTAGTGTTGAATTCTCAGTCGATCTGAGTTAAACCAATCGAATGTGTTTGATTACCTCAGTCAATATGAGTTAATCAATTCGAATGTGTTTGATTACTTCAGTCTATATGAGTTAACCAATCGAATGTGTTTGATTACCTCAGACTATATGATTAAACCATCGGAATGTGTTTGATAACCTCAGTCTATATGAGTTAACCATCGAATGGTTTGATTACCTCAGTCTATATGAGTTAACCATGCGAATGGTTTGATTACCTCATCTATTGAGTTAACACAAATCGAATGTGTTTGCTTATCCTCAAGTACCTATATGAGTTAACCAATTTCGCCGTTTTTGATCCACCTCAGTCATATAGGCCTATGAGTTAATCAATCGCCCGTTTGATTACCTCCGATCTATAGGCCTTTGGAGTTTAACCAAGTCGAATGTGTTTGATTCCTCGTCTATATGAGTTATCGAATGTGATGTGATTACCTCATCATATGAGTTAATCGAATGTGTTTGATTTACCCTCAGTCCTATATGATAACCAACGAATGTTGTTTTGATTACTTCAGTCTTATGAGTTAACCTCGAAGATGTGTTTGATACCTCATTCTATATGAGTTACTCGAATGTGTGGTTGATTTACCTAAACCTCATTCTATATGTTTTAATCAATCGCATGTTGTTTGATTACTTTAGTCTATATTAGTTAACCAATCCGAATGTGTTTGATTACCTCAGTCTATATGAGTTTAAACCAAATCGAATGTGTTTTGAATTACTCCCGCTAATATGAGTTAATCGCTGTGTGTGATTACCTCAGTCTATATGAGTTAATCATCCCGAATGTGTTTGATAACCCTCAGAGTCTCTATGAGTTAACCATCGAAGTGTTTGATTAACTCAGGGCTATATGAGTTAACCAATCGAATGTGTTTTTGATTACCTCGATCATTATTAGTTAACCAAATCGGAATGTGTTTGATTACCTCAGTACATATATGAGGTTAACCAATCGGTCGCCCGTTTTGATCCCCCTCATTCGCTATAGGCATGATTAATCAATCGCCCGGTTTTGATTACCTCAGTCTATATGCCTTTGAGTTAACCAATCGAATGGGTTTTGATTAATAACCCTCAGTCTATATGAGTTAATCATCGCATGTGTTTGATTACATCAGTCTTTATGAGTTAACCAATCGAAGGTGTTTGATTACCTCCGTCATATGAGTTAAAACCATCGAATGTGGTTTGATTACATCAGTCTTTATGAGTTAACCAATCGAACGTGTTTGAATTACATCAGTCTATAGGCCTATGAGTTACAATCGAACCGTGGTTTGATTAACCAGTCTATATGAGTTACCAATCGAATGTGTTTGATTACCTTCAGTCTAATGAGTACCACTCGAAGTGGTTTATTACCTCCTCATCTATATGGAGTTAACCAATCGATGTGTTGATTACCTCAGTCTATATGAGTAACCAATCGAATGTGTTTGATTTACCTCATCATATGAGTTAAAAAACCCAAATCGAATTGTTTGATTACCTCAGTCATAGATTTCAACCAATTCGAATGTGTTTGTTTTACCTCGTCTATCGGCCTATGAGTTGACCAATCGAATGTGGTTTGAATGTACTCATCCTATTATGAGTTATCAATCGAATGTGTTTGATTACTCAGTCTGTATGAGTTAACCAATCGAATGTGTTTTATTACCCTCAGTCCTATATGAGTTTACCAATCGAATGTGTTTGATTATCCCTCAGTCTTTATGAGTTAACCAATCGAAGGTGTTTGATTACCACCTCTTTATGAGTTAACCAATCGAAGGTGTTTGATTACCTCAGTCTATAGGCCTATGGTTACCAATCGAATGAATGTTGATTACCTCAGCTATATGATTTAACCACTCGAATGTGTTTGATTACCTCAGTCCTATATGAGTACCCATCGAATGTGTTTCATTAACCTCAGTCTATATGTTTACCAATCGAATGTGTTTGATTACCTCGTCTATATGAGTTAACCTATCGAATGTGTTTGATTACCCTCAGTCATCAGGCCTATAGTTACCCATCGAATGTGTTGATTACCTCAGTCTATATTAGTTAACCAATCGCGAATGTGTGTTTGATTACCTCATCTATAGGCCTATAGTTTACCAAATCCGCAATGTGTTGTGATTACCCCTAAGTCTTATCAAATGAGTTAATCAATCGAATGTGTTGTTTGATTAATCATCTATAAGTCTATTGAGTTACCAATCGAATGTGTTTGATTACATCAGTCTATATGAGTTAACAATCGAATGTGTTTGATTCACAGTCTATTGAGCCCCATTAACCATCGAATTGTTTGATTACATCAGTCTATATTAGTTAACCATCGAATGTGTTTGATTACATCAGTCTATATGAGTTAATCATCGAATTGTTTTGATTACTCAGTCTTATGAGTTAACCAATCGTAATGTGTTTGATTACATCAGTCTATAAGGAGTTAATAATCGAATGTGTTTTGATACATAAGTCTATATGAAGTTAACCAATCGAATGTGTTCGATTACATCCGTCCTATATGAGTTAACCAATCTAATGTGTTTGATTACAATCAGTCTATATGAGTTAACCAATCGTAATGTGTTTGATTACATCCGTCTATATGAGTTAACCAATCGAATGTGTTTTATTATATCATTCTTTATGAGTTAACCAATCGAATGTGTTTGATAACAACACATCGAGTCTATATGATTAACCATCACTGTGTTTGATTACTCAGTCTATATGAGTCCACCGAATGTTTTTGATTACATCATTCGTCGAGTTAACCATCGCCCGTGTTTGAATATCTCAGTCTATATGATTTAACCAATCGCATGTGTTTGATTACCTCAGTAAATATGAGTTATCAATCGAAGTGTTTTGATTACTTCAGTCTATATGAGTTAAACCAATCGCATTTGTTTGATTACCCTCAGTTCTATAATGAGTTAAACCAATCGATGGGGTGTTTGGGGATTACCTCTACCTATTGAGTTAATTAATCGAAATGTTTTTGATTACATTCAGTCAATATGAGTTTAGACGTCGGAATCACTAGTGTTTGAATATCCGTACTATATGAGTTAACCTATCGAATGTGTTTGATTACCTCCAGTCAATATGAGTTATCATCCGAATAGTTGTTTGAATTACTTCAGTCTATATGAGTTAAAACCAATCGTAATGGTGTTTGATTACCTCAGACTATCGGAGCTTACCCGTCGAATGTGTTTTTGATAACCTCAGTCTATATGAGTTAACCAATCGAAGGTGTTTGATTACCTCAGTCTATATGTGTTAACCAATCGAACTGTTTTTGATTACCTCAGTCTATCTGAGTAACCATCGAAATGTGTTTGATTGCCCTCATCTAGAGGCCTATATGAGTTAACCATCGCATTGTTTGATTACCTCAGTCTAATGATTAACCAATCGAATGTGTTTTATTACCAACTTCAGTCTATAGGCCTATGAGTTGACCAATCGACGTGTTTGATTACTCTTTATGAGTTAACCAATCGACTGTGTTTGATTACATCAAGTCTATATGAGTTAACCCAAAACCAATCGAATGTTTTTGATACATCATTCTATATGAGTTTAACCAATCGAAATGGTGTTTTTGATACATCAGTCTATATGAGTTAACCATCGAATGTTTGATTACATCAGTCTATATGAGTTAACCAATCGAATGTGTTTGATTACATCAGTCCTATATGATTAATCAATCGAATGTGTTTGATTACACATCAGTCTCTATATTTAACCATCGAATTGTTTGATTCCATAATGGTCTATCTGAGTTTAATTAATCGAATGTGTTTGATTAATACATCAGTCTATATGAGTTAACAATCGAAATGTGTTCGATTACAGTCCTCTATATTAGTTCAACCAATCGAATGTTGTTTGAATTACATCAGTCCTATGAGTTACCACTCGATGGTTGTTTGATTGAGCAATCCGTCTATATGAGTAACCAATCGAATGTGTTTGATTATAGTCAGTCTATATGAGTGTAACCATCGAATGTGTTTTGATTACACATCAGTCCTATATGAAGTTAACCATCGAATGTTTTTGATTACCTCAGTCTATATGAGTTAACCAATCGACTGTGTTTGATTACATCAGTCAATATGAGTTAACCAATCGCCCTTGTTTGAATATCTCAGTCTATATATGAGTTAACCACTCGAATGTGTTTGATTACCTCATGTCAATATGAGTTAATCAATCGAATGTGTTTTGATTACTTCAGTCTATATGTTAAACCAATCGATGTGTTTTGATTACCTCAGTCTAGAATGATTTAACCCATCGAATGTTTTTGATTACATCAGCCTATATAGTTAACTTATCGAAATCTGTTTTTGATTACATGCAGTCATATGAGTTACACCAATCACATGTTTTGAATTCTCAGTCTACTATGGATTACCAATCGATGTGTTTGATTACCTCAGTCACTATGAGTTAATCAATCGATTGTGTTTATTACTTCAGTCTATATGAGTTAACCAATCGAATGTGTTTGATTACCTAGACTATATTGTAGATTTAACCATCGAATGTGTTTGATACCTCAGTCTATATGAGTTAACCAATCTAATGTGTTTGATTACCTCAGTCTAATATGAGTTAACCAATCGAAGGTGTTTGATTACCTCAGTCTATATGAGTTAACACCTCGAATGCGTTTGATACCCGTCAGTACATATATAGTTTAACCACTCGCCCCCCGTTTTGATCACCTCAGTCTATAGCCTTGAGTTAATAATCAATCGCACCGTTTTTGAATGTGACCTCAGTCTATCGGCTTTGAGTATAACCAATCGAATGTTTTTGATTAACCTCAGTCTATCTGAGTTGAATCGAATTGTGTGATTACCGTCATTCTATATGAGTTAATCAATCGAATGTGTTTGATTTACCTCAGTCTTTATGAGTTAACCAATCGAAGGTGTTTGATTACCTTAGTCATATGAGTTAACCAATCGAAGGTGTTTGATTACCCTCAGTCCTATATGAGTTAAACCAATCGAATGTGGTTTGATTACCTCATTCTATAGGCCGATGAGTTAACCAATCGAATGTGTTTGATTACCTGGCATTTATTTAGGCCTATGATTTGAGACCCCAATCGAATGGTGGTGGGTTGAGGTTACCATCAGTCTATATATGAGATTTATCAATCGAATGTGTTTTTGATTACATCAGTCTATATGGGTTAACCAAGGGGTCGACTGTGTTTGATTACATCAGTCTATAATGATTAAACCAATCGGTAATGTTTTGATTCCCATCAGTCTCATATTAGTTAACCATCGATGTGTTGATTACATCATTCTATATGGAGTTAATCAATCGAATGTGTTTGATTACCTCATGCTATATGAGTTAACCAATCGAATGTGTTTGATTACATCAGTCTATATGAGTTAACCAATCGAATGCGTTTTGATTACCTCAGTTTATGTGAGTTAACCAATCGTCTGTGTTTGTAAGTAAATAAGTAAATAAGTAAGTATAAGTAAATAAGTACATGTATATAAGTAAATAAGTAAATATACGTAAGTAAGTAATTAAGTAAGTAAGTGAATACGTAAGTAAATACGTAAATAACTAGGAAAGTAAGTAAATAAAAAATAAGTAAATAAATAAATAAATAAATATACTAGTCAAAAGTGCCTC
Source organism: Ophioderma brevispina (assembly GCA_023653785.1). NCBI lineage: Eukaryota > Metazoa > Echinodermata > Ophiuroidea > Amphilepidida > Ophiodermatidae > Ophioderma > Ophioderma brevispina. The sequence goes on from JAMKCH010064423.1 coordinate 53,346, forward strand.
GCTTTCGTGATTAAAATATAGCGAAAGCGAGATATTTTTGAATACTTCAGCGTTGGCAATTTACGACGCTCACATTTGCTGCCGTTGACGTCCCATCATTGGCAGAAAATGGCCAATTAAGTATTCAGCATTCCAAATTTCGGATCGAAATATCAAAGCACGAGCATAGCCGAACACACAATTGACATTTTTAGTACTACGGGAGGGCAACATAAATTCGTAGGCAACTTTTGTTGTAATAACAAATCTAGTCCGAATTTTAAAATTAGATACTATTCCAACTTAATAAACTTAAGGCAACCGTCTTGCATAAATCTAATTAAGTGAATCTACCTATACAAAAATGAGATCTGGGGCTGATATTTGGCACGAAGGTATGAGAGGACAGTCTGACCTTTGTTTGCAGAGTTTAGAAGTGACCCAAAAAGGTCAAAAGTCATCTAGAGGTCAATTTGCGTATAAATGACATATGACCACCAAATTTGGTCAAAAGGATCGCTTACCTGAGCAAAGAAATCTGAGGTTCAAAGGTCACACACAGTTCAAAGGTCACATCCAGTTGAACAAGAAAGCCAGGTAATCGCGAAAGCCGGGTGACCGCTAGTTAAAAAAAAGAATTCCGAAATAATTTGTGTTAGTACTACTCTATACACTACTACTTTTTTGTGTTTTGGTGAAAATTTTGCTGCCGCCGCTGCTGCTGCTGCTGATGATGATGAGGAGGAGGAGGAGAAGGAGGAAGAAGAGGAGGAGTGCGAGGAAAAGAAGGACGACGAGTAGGATTACCATATTTATGAAAACAGCAAATTTTGAACTGATCTTGAAAGGTACTATTAAAGAGTTTGTGTTATTAAAGGTGCATTTCGTGATCCACAACCTCGTCCCCGGCCCGACTTATCTAAAAAAGTTGAGATTTTTATATCATCTGAACCGTTAACTTATAGCCTTAGCAATCCATGTATAACTAATCTTACGTGCAAATTCGGTTGCCTATGGACCGTGGGAAACAAGCAATTGCTCATAACACAAAATTTTGTGAATAATCTTTTCTCAAGGATATCTAGCGAACAATGAATAAAACAGAAGGTGTTGGAATCACGAAATGCATCTTTAACAACACAATGCTTTAAAGATACATTGTAATGGACGAAAAAGATGTTCTTGTTGAGGAACAAACTAGTTAACGTAGAATGAGTTTCTCTAACTATTCAGAAATATTGCGGCGTGTTCGACAGGCATGCATTGGTACAGAGATACTTTTATCTCTCTTTAATGTTTTTTTTTTTTTTTTTTTTGGAGGAAGAAGAGGAGGAGTGCGAGGAAAAGAAGGACGACGAGTAGGATTACCATATTTATGAAAACAGCAAATTTTGAACTGATCTTGAAAGGTACTATTAAAGAGTTTGTGTTATTAAAGGGGCATTTCGTGATCCACAACCTCGTCCCCCCCCGACTTATCTAAAAAAGTTGAGATTTTTATATCATCTGAACCGTTATAGCCTTAGCAATCCATGTATAACTAATCTTACGTGCAAATTCGGTTGTATCTGTAAGAAATTCGCAATTTTGCATTTTCTGTCCGTAAACGGACAGAAATTACAATACAGTGGCCTATGGACCGTGGGAAACAAGCAATTGCTCATAACACAAAATTTTGTGAATAATCTTTTCTCAAGGATATCTAGCGAACAATGAATAAAACAGAAGGTGTTGGAATCACGAAATGCATCTTTAACAACACAATGCTTTAAAGATACATTGTAATGGACGAAAAAGATGTTCTTGTTGAGGAACAAACTAGTTAACGTAGAATGAGTTTCTCTAACTATTCAGAAATATTGCGGCGTGTTCGACAGGCATGCATTGGTACAGAGATACTTTTATCTCTCTTTAATGTCACATCCGATGATTAGAAAACCTTAAAAACAACATCATTCAGTCGACTTTCCGTCTATCTTCGTTACACGTTAGTCGATATGAGAAATCTTCAAGAAGACTGCATTCCGATTTAATAAAACCTCACCACACTACGCTCTTACTAACTCTCCATAAGGGCAGGTGAATCACACATATCCGTGGAAGAGATGGTGCTTTTCGTCGTCTGCTTCGTGGACATGGTGGAGAGCGCACAGAAGATTGAAGATTGCTTCGTAGAACGCCATGTAATTGCAAACGTTTAACGTTTGATTGGGGGTGACGTTTAATCAATAGCCAATAGTTTAATAGTCACCAAGCAGCCAGTTTAAAATAACATTTTTGCACGTCAAGTGATTTTACGCGGAAAGTCGTGAACTCGAATATCGTACAGACAAAACGGAATCGACAACATCCAATCGAACACTGATTCTGTCGGATTTTCAACTCGATCGTTACTTCTTATTACATATGAAATAATAAAAAAGAACATTTGGAACTATTAACAAAAGAACAAGAGGAAGACCGGAATCTGAAACGTCGACTGTAACCATTATGATAACATTTAAACCCTCAATTAAATTACTATTGTACAGGGTGACATAAACTGCACATATAGAAAAAATATTACGTTAAAATGCGTGTAAAAGCTAGCTAAGAAATGCGTTTTAATATGTTTCACTTTGACAGTTTGTGGGTACAATATCTGATTCAAGCGCCCTTTGAAACAATACTAAATTTTGCTAAAATTATAGAGTTGCCACTTGCTAATATTTTTGCAGTAGTGCAAGAAGTGTTCTAACACTTCGGTAAAGAATAGGTTTCACTCCCGTTAATGCCCAAAGGGGAGGGGTTCTATGGAACCCCCAAGGAAACCACTTTCCCGTATTTTTTTGTAAAAAAATGTTTACAAGGCCACCATGCGTTTAAATAATATTGTTTGTCTCGAAACTGCTGCGCGAGTTACTAAAGGCAGGCGCGTTATTCCTGCTTGATTGCCGAAGTTCCCCGTTTTTTTTTAATTGGCATCAAAATTGGAATTAAAAAAAAACTAAATCGGATACATGCTGAATACTTATTTAAAAAGTTGAAAAAAAGGTTTACCTGTGCAAAACAATATGTTTCGAGTTATTAGACATCGGACTTGGATATAATCCTAGCATATTATAGCCATATCACTTAAAATAGCCGCTATTTAGGCAGGTGCAAAGATAGATAAATTGACTTCCAGACAACAATACAATTACAAATGGACCCTATTAATATATATTATTGTAATCCGACCGTCAACTTAATTGCTATGTCTGTGTCAATTGTTAATGTTAAATGTCATATCGCTGCCGATCTCTTTATCCTTTTTCAATCTCTAAAATTTGACGTCCTAAATAGTATCTTGACACATATATTAATCACTTTATAACACGCCAAGCCGTAGTTAAAGGAGAGTAGTTGCACAATATTCATCTTAAATACAATTTTGTAATGATTAATGTATATACAAGAAAGAAAATTTCATGCAAGAAGCAGTCTCAAGTTAATCAATCAAGTTTATTTCATCTCAACATAAGAATATATATCAAAATTCAATAACATTTAAATTGGAAATACAATATAAATATATAATTATATAATAGAAACGACATTAATGGTGAATGAGATGGGGACACTACTAAACGCATAGCGTGATGTTGTAGTGCCCGGTAAATAAAGAGGTATAAAAATAAGACAAGCAAAATTTGACAAATTAAGACGTACAATTTGAAAGCCAAGAGCATCGCTAACAGTATAAACATTATAATGTAAGCTTACAGGAATTATAAGTGATCGCCAGAAAGCGCAAAAGTATTCGAAATTTGCAGGGGCTATAGAGTAAAAGATAGGTTTATAGAATTATCGTAAGGTACTTTTTCAAATGAAAAAATAAAGCAAGACAACAAAGCAACTACAACACTAAAATAAAAGATTGCTTGTCAATGAAAAAAGATTTAAATAGTAGCATGTTGTATTCATTTTAGAGTAAACAATTTTTTTCGAATGTTCACTGCAAATTAGGTGTTAGAAATTATGCATGTTAAACGTGTTAAATTTTACTAAATGCATTCGGGAATTCGGTTCTACCACAAACTACATTGTTCAGTAATTAAACATGTTTAGATTGCCAAACACATTCGATTCTATCACAAAACCCGATATTTAGCAATTAAACATGTGCGGTTTAGAACGTATTGACAAAATGGCGCTAAAGCTCATATACACACAATTTACAGTGTTGTGTAAAATTCAAGTTCACCAGTTGATCTCGTTTTCTGAAAAAAGAAGAATTTATCCCTCTTTCCAGAAAAGCAACCAACAAAAAATCGCGTTACCCCCTTGAATCTTGGGAAATATTGTATTAACCACATCATTTTGCAAGACACAATTAGTTTTGTTCTTCTGTGTAATCAGATCTACTTTACTTATTTACTTTTCTCATTTACATTTTAATTTTCTCATATAAATGTTGATTGTTATTGTCTTATTTACGTGCATATTTCCATTTTTTAACAATGTTGTGGACAGAATGAATTATTCAGTAGCCACTGGTGACTATATGTAATAAACAAAAATGTTCGTCGGTCAAAATATATATTCGCAATATTTGACATTGATCAGTTCTATCGCGAGTGAGATCCGATAAAAACTGTTAGACATGTGTCAAATGGCATCCCACAAATCAGTTTAAAATGAATGTTCCGAGCTTTAGAACTGAAAATAGGAAATGTGATTCCCAGAGATAGAGCAAATTAATTATTCACCGAGCGGCCAACTTGAATTTGAAAAAAAAAAATAATGATCAAGAACTAGAGGGTAGCTACCAAAAGATGCTATTCTATGTAAGGTTGTTTCTTAAACTCCTTTAATGTGTCTTAAGATCTCTTTCTCTACAGCGTCTAAGGACCCTTTTTCTATATTACCGAAGTATGACCCTCGAATTACTTCAGAGATATTAATGAGAAAGGGTGCAACTCATTTTCTTCTCATCTCTCGCGGGATACGAGATTTGGTGATTTAACGTCACTGCAGTCGCTCTCCCGGGGCTATTGAGTAATGTAGGATTGCAGCGCATTGGAGAAAGAGTTCCAGATTATTGTGTTAATTGAACGGGTATCGCTTTAATAACTGCTGTAAAGGCGAGCACAATGTTTGGACTTGTGCAAATTATCCCACAAGATCTTGGAATTCTATAAACAGAAAAAGCAATGAGAACTAGCTGTACATAGTGATATGCTAGCTGAAAAGCTCTTAGATCTAGGCATAGAAAGCGGCCTGTTTATGGTATTTAGAAATGCGTTTGGTGCGGAAGAGGAGAAGATTAGCGCCGAAATTGGGTAGATAGAAACTACCTCATCATCAGTGCTAACATATGCAAGGAGGCACGGGACTAAATGTGTCCATGCAGACGTGAAATCGACTAGAAAAGATGCCGCATTTGGCTATTTATTCACCTAAAGAAAAAAATAAATAAGAAGAGATTTGAAACTGTTTCCCGCAAAGTGCTATGTAATTGTTTACGAGATTGCTAAATTGAAATTTCAATATCCGCTTTAGTTTATCAATTCGTTTGGTTCAGTTAAATGGAGAAGTATTACTGCATATCCAAACTGTTTCTTTGATTTGTGGCATTATGATTTAATTAGAGAAGTGAGACACATTTAATGAAGGTCTTAGAGATGACAAATAAACGTCGGAGAGATGTGCAAGCGAATTACATTCCATTATAAAATGTTTGAAACTAAATTTAAGGATATCCGCTCGTATATGTATTCTGCAGCTTGTGGATTTGCTCCATTTTTTCCGTTTCTTTTTTATCGTATTTCATTTTTTTTTCTTCTCTTCCTCTTTTTTGATATCTTCTTCCACCCCTTCTCGTTCTTCTAGTCCCCGTTTCCCCTTCTTTTGCCTTACATTTCCTTCCAATATATCCTAATGTTAACTTCCATTTTGCAAGCATATCTAGAGGTTTCAAATAAGTGCAAGTTTGTGCCAACCTCGTTGGAACCAAAATTGTTATTGTGTAAGTATATTTAAAGCTTTTCAAATGCGTATCACACGCCTACGTGTCTTAACGGCCCGAACAAAACGCGTTTTTAGTTCTTCGTGTTTTTTTCGCCAACATCAGCAAATGCTGGGCTACGATTTCTAAGCGTGAACCAAAATATATTACAATAATGCCTAATTAAAATACCTTTTTTGTAATTGTCCTTATTTAATTCCACTGGGATTAATGTTTTATCAGCGACAATACGACAAATATAAACTAGAGTTCTCTTTATAGGCAAAACAAATTTATTTTCTTAAACATGTCAATGACGACGAATTGTGCCAACGTCGATAGCAAGGAAAGGCGGTGTGCGACTGTATCAGTGTATATAGGTCGACGCAATCCCCGGTGGGCTCTCTGTCGTTGATACGCAACGTAGAGTCCCCGGGGATCAGCGAGATTGATAACTCGCTAATGAAAGAGACGGGGATTCCAAGAGGCATTAACTTTAATGGAACCACCACCTCGCCTATCAACATAATAGTAGTCCAACCTGGACGGACAACCTTGACGGCAAGCATGCGATAGTTAATGGAATACAACAAAATGGTTTCAATTTCAAATTTCTACCCGTCTTCTAGTCCCCTTAGACTTACCTAGCTTGTCGATATATTCAAGATGGCGATTCATAACTTGCAACTCTAGGATTGATATCGTTGAAGTCCACCTCAAGGTCAAATATTAGTATACGTTTTACCACTGTGCTATCTATATAACGATGCGGCCGAGCTTTGAAAAGTGCTCTAGTTTTCGAGTTACCCCTCCCCTCGGTACAACAAAACACAACCACCTTTATTTGAAGGATAAATATATGAGATTTAAGAAAATGATGGTTGTGATTGAAATATTTGGTGGCAGGGATGATTTCTAGGCCGAAAAATGCATTTTGGGCTGCAAATTAAGCTAAATTATTTTTTAAGTAAAATATTACAATCTTATTTTCATGGTATCCTTTTTGTTATTGATATAGGTTTTATACATTGCATAAAGGGCTCAGGTAGTACTCGTTGTGGTGACATGTGATATAAAGGATGTTTTTTTTATGAAAAAAAGTGATTTTGGAGCTAAAATTCTAAATCCTTTATATATTGTACAAAACAGAAATCTATAATATAAATGTCAGAGATTGATAGAATTGCATCGTGATTAAAATTTGTTTTGCTAAGAAATTAATAAATCTTGATTTTCTTATTAAAGTTTTTAGCTCAAAAACGTGATTTTTTGACTCAAAAACACCCCTGCCACCAAAGTTTTTGACCACAACCATATTTTTTTTAATTAGTTATTACTATCTTTCGAATAGAAGTGGTTGCGTTTGTTGTACCGAGGGGAGGGGTTGACGACAATTTTGCAGTCCAAACCGCTCCACTAATATACCAAATCCATTATTTTATTTCCAAACCACATTTATTGATTATCTACAACAATACCTGCCCAGAAAATACGATAACAAATTTAGGAAGGGTTAAATCACTGGACTTTATCTCCAGTAGATAGCATTTGATAATTATAATTAAATTACTGGTTTTCATCTGCATAGATAGTATTTGATCAATTGTTTCTATCTTTAGCATATATAGCATTTGACAAGCTTGACAATTAAATTAACCTCATGTAGATAGCATTTGATAATTATAATTAAATCACTGGTTCCATCTTCAGTAGATAATATTTGATAATTAATTAAATTTCTAGTTTCTTTCTTCAGTAGATACCATTTGTTAATTAAATGGATTATTTTTATCCTAACTATTATAGCACTTGGCAGGTTTGACAATTAAAATCACATCCAATAGATAGTATTTTGACAATCAAAATCACTAGTTCAGCAGATAGTAATTTGATAATTAACATTCGTCTCACCAAGCTCACTTAGCCCTCAGGAATTCGTTATAAAGTATCCGATAATTTTGGTTCTAGAAGATAGCTATACGGTTCCCTAGCCCTCTTTCAACTTATACAAATAAATACCTATTATGGTGTCACAAAGTCCGCGAATCAGCAAAACTTCCACAGACACACAGTGTATAATAGGCCAAATCTCATTTTGCACCAAAAAAGTAGGCATATCATATCTTATGTGCTCTTCGGATAAAATGATGGCAAATTATAAACATAGTTTTGTAGCCATATTATGCAGAACATTTTCAGAAATTCACCATGTTCTTGGGTGGCAACCACCGTCTTCTACCCAACGACTTTGATGACATACCCTAAACCTGTTGAAGGCGCTTCACCCTTTTTTGTTCGCTAAAATTATGTGAAAGCAATTACCTGGAAGGTTTGGACGAGAGCTTTTAGCGTTTTTAAGCAGCGCCCCCGGTATAAGATGGTTAAATAACGAGTTCTATATTTAGCATATAGCATTTGACAGTTTTTGATAACTAAATCAATAGTTTCTATCTCCAATAGATATCATTTGATAATAATTAAATATCTTGTTCCATCTTCAGTAGATAGCATTGTTAATTAAATCACTGCATAGCCTACATCTTCAGTTATAATTACATCACTGCATGACCTACATCTTTAGTAGATAACATTTGTTAGTTAAATCACAGTATGACCTTCATCTTCAGTATAGCATTTGATAATTAAATCACTGCACGGCCTACATCTTCAGTAGATAGCATTTGATAATTACTTCACTGCATAGCCTACATCTTTAGTAGAGAACATTTGTTAATTATATCACTGTATGGCCTACATCTTCAGTAGATAGCATTTTATTAATTAAATCACTGAATGGCCTACATCTTTAGTAGATAGCATTTTATTAATTAAATCACTGAATGGCCTATATCTTTAGTAGATAGCATTTGATAATTAAATCACTGCATGGCTTACATCTTCAGTAGATAGCATTTGATAATTAAATCAATGCATGGCCTACACCTTCAGTCGAAAGCATTTGATAATTAATTCACTGCGTGCCCCACATTTTCAGTATATAGCATTTGATAATTAAATCACTGCATGGCCTACATCCAGTAGATAGCATTTGATGATTAAATGACTGCATGACCTTCATCTTCAGTAGATAACATTTGATAATTAAATCACTGCACGGCTTACATCTTTAATAGATAGCATTTGATAATTAAAATCACTACATGGCCTACATCTTCGGTGGAGAACATTTGATAATTATATCACTGTATGGCCTACATCTTCAGTAGATAGCATTTTATTAATTAAATCACTGAATGGCCTACATCTTTAGTAGATAGCATTTGATGATTAAATCACTGCACGACCTACTTCTTCAGTAGATAATTAAATCACTGCGTGGCCCACATCTTCAGTAGATAGCATTTGATAATTAAATCACTGCATGGCCTACATCTTAAGTAGATATCCTTTGTTAATTAAATCAGTGCATGGCCTACATCCAAAATGCAAATGGTGCGCCCGCAGGCGGAGTGCCCATCTCTGTCTTTGGCGTTTGGGTCAGAATACCTTATATAATATTGCTGTGGGGGTTCGCCACTCCTCCCGCACAGCGAGTCTGTTTTTGCATTCCCAGCATACCGGTACCCATTTATACTCCTGGGTGGTGGGGAGGCAAGCGAGGTAAAGTGCCTTGCCCAGTTGCACAACATTTGGCGACAGTTGCTTTCGACCACCTTAATGCTTATGAGGCGAGCGCGTATCCACTGCACCACATCCTATCATCTCGATAGCATTTTGAGATTAAATTTACGCACGACCTTCATCTTCGTAATTAAGCATTTTAGTTAATCACTCTGCCAATGGAATACATTTCATGGACGGCATTTAAAAAAAAAATTATTCCCGCAACATCTTTCAGTAAGATAGCATTTGATAATTACTCCTGCTAGCCTACATCTTAGTAGAGAACATTGTTAATTATATCCTGTGTGGCCTACATCTTCAGTAGATACATTTTATATTAAAAAATCACTACTGGCCTACATCTTCAGTAATGATAGCATTTGAATAATTAAATGCACTGCAATGGAATACATCTTCAGTGGACAGTAATTTTTAATTATATCACTGCATGCTGAAACTTTTTCAGTAGATATTAAATCACTATCTGCATGGCCTCACATTCTAACTTCAGTAGATAGCATTTGATAATTACTTTCACTACTGCAATGGCTCACTTTCAGTATATAGCATTTGATAATTAAATCCCCTACATCCAATAGATAGCATTTGATGATTAAATCCTACGGACCCGCACTCAAGTAGATAGCATTTATAATTAATCACTCATGGTGACATCCAATAGATATCACATTGATGATTAAATCACTGCACGACCTACTCTCCTTCATATAATTATACTGCAATGGCCTAACATCTTCATAGATATCATTTGATAATTGAAATCACTGCACGGCCTACATCTTCAATAAATAGCGTTTGATAATTAAATCACAACATGGCCTACATCTTCGGTAGAGAACATTTGATAATTATATCACCGTATGGTCTACATCTTCAGTAGATAGCATTTTGTTAATTAAATCACTGCATGGCCTACATCGTTAGTAGATAGCATTTGATAATTAAATCACTGCAATCTTCAGTGGACGGCATTTTTTAATTATGCCCTAGCATGGCCTACTTCTTCAGTAGATAATTAAATCACTGCAAGGCCTACATCTTCAGTCGAAAGCATTTGATAATTAATTCACTGCGTGGCATACATCTTCAGTAGATAGCATCTGATAATTAAATCACTGAATAACCTACGTCTTCAGTAGGTAGAATTTAATAATTAAATCATTGCACGATCTACATCTTCAGTAGATAGCATTGCTAATTAAATCACTATACGGTATGACCTAAATCTTCAAAAGAGAGTATTTGTTAATTAAATCACTGCATGGCCTACATCGTCATTCATTAGATAGCTTCTGTTAATTAAATCACTGCATGGCATACAAGATTCATCTTCAGTAGAAAGCATTTAATAATTAACTCATTGCATGGCCTACATCTTATGTAGATAGCATTTAATAATGAACTCACTACATGGCCTACATCTTCAGTTAATACCATTTGATCATTTTTAAAACCACGTATGACATACATCTTTAGTAGATTTGCTAATTAATTCATTGCATGGCCTACGTCTTCATTAGATAGCATTTAATAATTAACTCACTGAATGGCCTACATCTTCATTAAATATCATTTGATAAATTCAACCACTGCATGGCATACATCTTCAGTAGATAACATTTGAAAATTAAATCATCACTATATGGCCTACATCTTCAGCATAATTTATATAGTTTGTTATTTAAATCACTGCATGACATACATCCTCAGTAGATAGCATTTGATAATTAGATTACTGCATGGAATGCTTCTTCATAACATATGATAATTAAATCACTGCATGGAATACATTTTTAGGAAGTAGCATCTTTTAATGAAATTATTTATATCTCGCGTAGCATTTGATAATTAAATTCATTTTCAGTTGTCTTTCCATTGATGCCAAAATGAGTACGTAGTACATTACGTCATCAGGATAATGTCATAAAATTGCACTGCAGCAACATTGTCGATTCCATAGACAGTAGAGAACAGGCGAAAATTGACTAGTTTTATACACCAAGAACGTTTTAATGCCATGATGCAAAATATAAATTTCCCATGTTTGTACTTATTTTGATACCAATGGACAAAACAATAAAAACCATTAAAATTCAGTATCATTTTCCAAAAATAAGATCAGAGCAATATGGATTTTAACCCGAATACCTGTTTAAAAACGTATTTTAAATATTATTGCCTAAATAACAAATACACACATATTTGGTATTTTGAAATCCCACAGGGGCAGGTGTAGAAGTAATTATAGTCCGCCGTACTCACAGTCCGGCTACAACGGTAAAGAATACGGCACCCGATTCAGTTGACTCTTCACCCAACATTAGTTTCACGCTTTATTCCGTTGTCGTCTATGGAGCCCGGACTGTGGGTCCCGGAGGACTATAATTACTTTCACACCTGATACACGAAGCTGTCCTAGCCAAATTGAGGGCGGAAATTCAGCAAAGATACATGCTAAGTCTAGGAGGAAATTTTTGAAGCCTTAAAAGTCCCAGGAAATGCAAATAGAATTGATGCGATTTGTGCCAAGTCTACAAGGAGGGACCAGAAAGCATTCAATATTTGGATTGGTGATAACATCATATGGTACCATAGATTTATCAATCTCCTCAAGTGACATAGAAACCTCGTCTTGAACTGCTGGATAACGTTATCTTCATACCCAGTACTCGGTAAGATTCCCTGGGATTTATTATCCTGGAATATTATCTTGTGCAAGACTCCATTTTAGATTCTTCGCTGTAAAGATTATCATCGTTGAACTGCAATGTTTTTTGATTGGTTAACTTATCAGCCAAACAGAGTGGATACTTCTTATAGTAAGGACTTGAATTCTTAGGAATGTTTGAGGGAGGACGAGCTGGTGCAGTGGTCCATATCCGACGATCCGCACGCCTTTCACCAATGCGGTGCTGGTTCGATTTCCTGCGGAGCTAGTGTCGTATATGAATTTGGTTGCCGATCCATACCCGTCCTCGCAGGTTTTTTTCCCCCCGAGAACCTCAGTTTTCTCTTGCATCTAAAATCGGAATTCTCCAATAAATCTGTTCATGTCGTGGGTTTCATCGTTGTGTTGCAACAGCCTTAGGTGCTCCTTTGGTGGATATGTCGCGCGTTGTAAGAATAAAATATAATTATTTTTTCTATGTAATTGTTTTGGGCATATCAAATTTTTGAACCAATCGTTTTATTCAACAAAAACAAAATAAACTTTGTTGTAAAAATTCAGATCATTTGTACCCATGGCTCATTTGTTTGTGTTAAAGGTATTTCTGGGATTTACTTCCGTACCGCGTGTGATATCGCTATAAACGTTTCAGATTACGTTTATGATGGACGCATCCTCCGCTGAAAGCATTTAAATTCTAAAATATAAATACTTCATTCAATAAATAACAATTTAAAACCAAACCACAACTACTTGTTTCACCATCTTGTCAATCTGCGAACCACAATTGCAGTATATAAATGTTATTTAATAACTATAAACCACAAAGTCAAGTTACCGTCTTCAGTAGAAAGCATTCAATTAGTCTACCGCAAATCGTAATCTTTTATTAAAAGATAATAGTAAAATCATAAATTTAAGAAATAAAGGGTGATGTAGTATCACTTATGGCCGGACAAAAGTAGACAATTGTCTACCGTCATTAAATTTGTCTGGAAGAACCTCAATGTTTCACATTTTATCTGTTGTTTTAGATTTTAAAGGCTGACTCAGAGATTTCCCAAGGAGGGCGCCTCAATTTTCAAACAAATTGCGTTTATTGCATATACATAATGCTTGTCCATATATTAATCACTGTGTGAAATAGCTAAGCTCAAATCGAAGTCCTTCATATAGAAAATCACAACTTTGTTATAATTTTCCGGATCCGGAAATGTTGTTATACACATTATCCTATGGCACTGTATACTACACATAAATGTTTACTGCATGCAAACGAAAAATCCGATACATCTAGATCTCAAACTTTGGAATTGGGCATTTTAGGTGACTATCTTTATTTCTAGTTGACTATTTTCAATAAATACACAAAAAATTATATTTCAAAAATCTCTGAGTCAGCCTTAGGTGTTTTTTTATCTTTAAAGGTGTTTATTATTTATGATTTACGTGCATCGTGTTCTCGACTTGCAAGGGCTTGGTATGAGAGCCTGGTACTTACATCCGGGACTTACATACACTCAACGCCAAGTTTTGTGGGAAACAGACATGCAGTTTTGATGGTAGAAACGAAAATGCATATTGCAATGTCCTATTTACCACTGTGCTAATTATTGGAAGGGTGTAGACGATAGGAACAAGCACCTTTAATAGATATTCAAAGAAATAAATCGCAAACTACTGTGTTTAAATCAATTAATTATAATTTAATAATCGAGTCACATATAACTTTCTTTATCATTATAGCATTTACCATGCAACTATACCACACATTACAATTTTGGTTAAAGGCATTTAACTAAGCTTAGATAGCAATAAAAATCAATAACCACAATATACGTTAGCAAATACAAAGGTAAATTTAAAATAAATTCAATTCAAATTGTGTATTTTATACGCGATATAACACAATCACATTATAGAATCATTGAGCTTTACAATTTATTCCGCTTCGACCAGGGAATTATCATAATCATTTATATATAGAGGACGGTCGGTTAAGCGCTCAATGTATCAGAACTTAAATTTTGAATATTCTCATTTGGTAGGGAGAGAGAGGAAAGCGAGACTGTACAATTTATGTTGGCACTGGCAGCAACATGACTCGAACCCACACCCTTCGTATCATGAGTTGGTCGTTCTCTCCATCGGACCTCACGTGCCCTGGTAGTATTTTTGGTAAATAGGAAATCGTGATGTAATAAAATCATTCAGATGATGATTTAGGATTTTCTGTCGTACACACCAACAAATCAAAGGATGCTTATCTGCATGTTCTATCAGGACGATTACTATATATCAGGCAAGTTCATAACAGTTTTTTTTTGTTTTCTTTTTTCTTCTTGATTGTCCCATAGGCATTCGAAATGTTCTCGATAGGTGTTCTACAACCGATCAAGTGCAAATTGAGAGAAATTCGTATCCTCAAAAAATCTCCTCTTGTCCTTGTTCCTAATCACTTGTTTTTAATTTCGATTTGTGTCTTTTATTGTTTTGTTTGTTTGTGTGTGTGTGTGTGTTTTTTTGTAGATTTCCTCATGAAAATATTGATTTTGAAAGCCTTTTTAAAAACGCATTTAAAAAGATGACCAAAAATGTCCGCTTGTTTGTTCTAATTTTGCTGATAGACAGCCCCCACTGATCCGTTGCTAATAAAGCTAGTATTGCTCTATCAAGCGACAAATCATGGGATTATTATCGCCACGCGGCGCGTAATTTGGAAGATACCAATTGCGAATTAGGAAATGGAAACATGATTACTCCAATAACGGATTCGTAATTATACAGATTGTAAGATGATTTCAGGCAAACAAAATTTTGTTTGATGGATAAAAGGTGTTCTATGGCGGGACGTGGACTTAATAATGATATTTCACTCGCGTTAGCTAACCGTGCAAATCCTGCGCCTGTAATTTACACTAGCATTGACACACACACAGTAATTGATTTGTGTATCAGTTGTGATATGAAACAATCCCTAAATGATGTCAATATGTATAAATTGATTGATAGTTTCTCGCAAGTGTGATTGGTAAGTTGAACGACGGTGCTGTTTTATTTCCGGACCTGACCGGTAATATGCGAAATCATGGATTTACGTGCGCCGGGCCTCCGAGCACCGAATCGTTCTATCTCAGAGTCACCTGAGATGGCATGGATATAATGGGGAAATCGCTGAAAAATCCAAGAGAACGGGTAGCATTTACCGCCCTGCGAGCTGTACAAGTCCCAAGGTGTGGATCACTCGTCCAATTAAAACAGAACAACGTAGATCAACGCGAAAGCGAGCCTTAATATGCTTAGTAAGCAAGCCCTACTATAGCTGTAAGCGAGAGAAAATTGAGTTCTAAGGCCGGGTGTTTTAGAGAAGAAACGGATAGGGGCTGGAAACCTCAATTTGGTGATGGACTTAGTGTTTAAGCCGACTGAGAACCGATAGAGATGAGTATGCGAAGACGTGGCAGTTAGCAATACGGCATTTAGCTGCTGAAACACTTTCAAAAGCACCCACATGCTGTGCAGTTTGTTGGCGTTTTTCCAAATATATGTCAACGCAAGAACCACTACGTCAAGACTACAACTTTTAGCTGCATTTTGCAAAGTTAGGGTTCCAAATTTGGCTGCTTAAATTTGTTGAAATGTTGTTTTAAGCAAGTCATGGTGCTAAGTATAAATAAACCTAGCACGTCACACAGGGAAATGAGTGCGTAAAACTCGGCAAATAGGGCAGGCCTAAGCCCTAGTGATACACGTGCCAATTGCGCCGCGACGTGCGATATTAGCAGCGCGTACAGCGATATGGTACTAACTTTGCCAAAACTCATGAATGCGGAAATCCTCGTAAATTACCGGGAACCGCCAGGGACAAAGCTATCCTCGAATACCGTTGCTGGCATGTCAGTAGCTAAGGTTAAAAAATGGTCTTAACATATAGCTGCTTCGTGGCAATGTGAAATCTTTGTATAGTCTACCTGTCCAAGCAATTCGGACTAGCGCATATCAGAGATCGAACCAATGACCTCCTCGAAGCTGCATTAAAGTTCCTATAGCGTATACTGGGAACGCGTAAAAAATATTAACACTGCTGTAACAAAGGCCAACATATCTATAGATGAACGAACAGATTTCGTTCTTTTGATATCCTTGGTCCGACGTCAATATACATTTTGATCTTGATAAAAACTGTAAATTTTAGCAACACCTATACCCTATCTACCTTTTCGGTATAAACCATAATTATACCATTATAACCATCTCAACGTATGACATCTAACAACCTTCTTTTAATAATTATGTATTCATTAGCTATAATTAGCAAGTCCTCCCGTATCACAGATCACGAACAAGATTTTTTTTATTCTCCAGGAGCAAATGATGAAAGCTAATCATTTTCAACCTAAATTCCCCTAGTATGCTGCCTAGGACTTCTTATAAGACTTCCCAAAACTGCCAGCGCTTCTTCAGCGTCGTACATCTCATCTCAGTATGTAACATAAGACTTTAAATTGGCAGTAGCCCAGGACCTTGTGATTAAAGGTGCAACGAGAGATTTTGGGCATCCATACATTGTGTTATATGTAGTGATTTCATAATAGATAAGACCAATACATTTCTTACATTGAAAGTGAAAATAGAAGGCGATTTGATTTGCTTAATTTCAATATAAAACACATGCTGAATTTAGGATATGATCCTATAGTAAAAGTAATTTCACAATGTTTGTACCAAAGAAATTATTCTCAGTTTAATCCTTTCACATGAGGATATTTTTGTTACTAAGCTTTTACATTAGTGCAAAAAAATCATAATTATTTTTACACTTTATAGGGACACCTGTTATGTGAAATCTGTCGTTGCACCTTTAAAATTGTACATCATAACGGTGTCTGAAAAATTGCTCGCCGTTGTCACACGGTGAGCCGAGAATTGCTAGGTTCTAAATGACATTTTGGGTTTTTGCAAGATAATAATATTTTTGAAATTTACCTTTGCTAAGCTTTAAAATAATAAAATGATAGGTTTTCAAAATGTAAATGTGTTTACTTCCGGTAAAATTTATTTTGTCTTATATTTTTTTGTGAAATTAAAACGCCCATATCTCAAAATGACCAAAATGCCAAGAACCTTGTAATTCTCAGCTTATGACACGCCTCACAAAGGCACATCTATTCGATAAGCAGAAGATTCCCATTATTTTTACTTTAAAAGGGCTCTCTCCCCCCTCTACCGTGACTACACATTGTGAAAACTGTAATAGATCCCATGATTGTAAAGCCTAAAAAAGTTGACTCTATAATATAAAGGCAGTTACATCCACTCACACACATTTCTCACCACAAATCTGGCCAAATTGTAAGCCCAATAAATCTCAACATTACGTTAGAGTTTTAACACAAGGCAGCCTTTGACACGCGCGCGGTTTTATCTTGAAGACACAGACTGTGTACATCCATCATAATGGCGTTTTCTCCACAAGTCATTGTCTGACATGACTGTAACGAGGCCCATCCAATTTTGTAACGTCCTAGGCCACATAAAAAAGTGACGAGCGCTCAATCCGGGCGCATGCATGTAAGCACTTTGTTTCTAAAGGTGCCCACGGGCTATCGTGAATCGCTATAAGTGTCATGCATATCGAAATTTTATCGCAAAATATCCTGTCGCTATTATTATAATTCAAAAGCGAGAAATTGCTATTTACACATAAAGTAGCGATTGAGTAGTACCTTCGGGCGACACCCGTAGCTTTACGCGGACAATGGCATCACTGTGTTACGTATAGCACAAGATCATAGCACACAGAGTACGGATTGATGCTGTTTCAAATTTAGAGTTTTCTTGGATTTCTTTTTCATGAGGGACTCTCTTTTAGCAAAACACCTCAGAAATGTAAGTATGACTGAGGTTATTTATTTTAACAGTAATAACTTAGTTTCACTCAAACGTGGAATTGTTTGGATTTGGTATAGACCCCACATGAATTGAAACAACTAATTGTCTTAAAGAAAGTTGGTATGATTCTGAAAAGTTTTAGAAACGGTTCTTTGAAAAAGAATGGAAGATTCGTCAAAGGTATTAAATAATCTTTTGAGCTTCTAAACATTTAAAACAAATCTTGCCAAAGTTTAAGAACTCTTGTCGCCTATAAGAATTTGATAACTACCCAGATATTGTCTTGTAGATCGGACAACGTCAAAAGAGATCCGGATTCAAATTGCCTGAAGACACCTGGATCATACAGATTTAGAAAGTTAAAACCTAATGAAAATAACATTGAATTTGATGAAAGCTTGAGAAAACAAAATCACGAAGAATTATACATGGTAAGGCATCTAATCTTAGTATTACCAATCTTTTAATAATTAAACACTTGATTTAGTCGTTCAGACCTTCAATTTTTATTTCTAAACTGCGTTTCGTCATTGCACAAAATACTATAGCATACACTGCACTTAATTACTTACTTATGGTATAACATGTTATCTTCAGTAGATAGCAATATCACTGGTCTATACCAGTTTGCATGCAGATTTTAAGAAAAGCTTAAAGGTGCATACAGATATATAGAAAGACTGTGATTGGTTACTCTGAGTGTACCTTATGTTATATCATCGATTAACCCTAGTCCAACCAAGGGTTCTCTACTACATTCACGACCAAGGTTTTTTTCGTAATTAAGGGACAAACATCATCTTGTTTGGTATCAGTCTTTTTTTCAAATAAAATACAAACATATCAAGTTTTAACAATATGACGTCACAGTGACGTTATAACTGAAAGTTTATTTTTAACGTTATACTTGTAAGCAAATCTCCAAAATCAAAGGGGTTTTCGCAATTTATGCAAGCAAAATTGGCATTTATTTGGCAATGATGGGTGCCAAAGTAAGCATACTATTACTCTAAAAGATAAGAAAAAACAAAAACAAATATTGTCAGTATTTTCTTACAGTATAGCATCAAAAGTACCAGTTTTGGGAAACCATTGCTCTCCATAGTCCATCTTGCCATACAGAGTCAAATGCCTTCTTGAAGTCGATGTAGCAGCAGTAGAGGGGTTTGTCCTTTTCCAGGTATTTTTCAGCAATTTGTCGGAGAGTGAATATTTGGTCGACAGTTGCTCTTGCTTGTCTGAACCCATGTGCCTCTGATAGGAATCACTCTGTCTTTTGTAAGTATGATTGACATAATTTTCCATCATGTGACAACAAGCTGATGCCCTTGTAATTGCCACAGTCCAGTTTAATCTTTCTTTTTGTAAATTAGTGTTATGACAGCCTTTCCCCAGTCCTCTGGGAATTGTTCACTTTCCCAAATCTGGTTGCATAGGTTGAAAAATATTTCAGTTCCTGTCTTTCCAGCAGCTTTGATTTCTTCTGCTTTGATTGCATCAAATCCTGATGCCTTTCCTTCACTCAACCTCTCCGAATCTTAGGTTCTGGATCATTTGTGGCAATAACTGGTAGGCTTCTGGCCGTTTCCTCATTTACTGGGTTTTGCTCATTGTACAGTTCTTGGTAATTTTTTTTCCATCATTTCTTCACTTCATCCTGTTCAGTAAGCACTTTTCCTGCTTTGTCTTTGACTGATTGCATCTTGGTGGCGGAAGATTTAGTTATCTTCTTTATTGATGAGTAAACTTCTTTGACTTTGCATCTTGGTGCGCATTCTCTTTGTTGCAAAGCTCTTGAAGACACTGTTTCTTGTAATGCTTTGTTTTTCCTGTGAATTTCTCAGTTCAGGAAATTATATCTTGGCTTGACTGGAGGATCCTTTATCTTCTCTTTTTTCAGTTTGCTTCGTTCGTCGCTTAGTTCGAGTACTTCCTATGAGATCCAGGGTTCTTGCGGTCTCCCATTTCTCATCCCAAGTATTTCCTTGGCTGTTTTGTTACAAACAACCAGTCGAGGAACTCGACTGTGTTTTTCTTCTGTACGGTTTCTTTCTTTCTTACACAACTCGAGTGTGTCTTTCTTCTGTACGTACGGTTTCTTTCTTTCTTACACAGTCGAGGAACTTGTTTTGTACAGTTTCTTTCTTACACAGTCGAGGGTTTCTTTCTTTCTTCTTTCTTTCTTTCTTTCTTTCTTTCTTTCTTTCTTTCTTTCTTTCTTTCTTTCTTTCTTTCTTTCTTTCTTTCTTTCTTTCTTTCTTTCTTTCTTTCTTTCTTTCAACATGCCAATATCTCAGACATGGAACATTCCATATTGACCACAATTGGTGGATCCTTGGTGGTCACAAGGACACGTACGTGCACACAAACTTTTGACATGACCAGATTGGTGTCAAAGGTCACGATAGGGTCACATGGATCAACAACGTTAACCATGCAACAAATCTAGAATTAGCTCAAATCTCAAAACTAATACTGTCATCTTGTAGGACTTAACACTACAAAAAAAGTCCAATACGACTTTGTCATATGACGCATAATTTAGGGGTCACAGGTCCAAATACATCAAATTACGTTACATTTCAAATCACTACTCCTTCTACAGATTACATAGTATGATCACGTGACTCATGTGTGTGGTGTAGTTTGACATCCCCTACAAAAGTTACTTAATGAAATTTTGATCAAAGGTTATCGGGGATAAGTAAGGTCAAACTCCTTTGCTGTGTGTAAAATTTAAAACAATGTCAAATAGAAAATCTTTTTAGCCCATCCTGTAGGACTTGATGAGAGGTCAATAAAAGTCAATCATGACTCCATCACTTGACCTACTCCTTCTACAGATTACATAGTATGATCACGTGACTCATATATATGGTGCAGTTTGACACCCCTACAAAAGTTATTAATAACAATTTGATTAAAGGTCACCTGGGGTCACTAAGGTGAAATACCTTTACTGTGTATAAAATTTAAAACACGGTCAAACAGAAAATCTTTTTAGCCCATCCTGTAGGTCAATAAAAGTCAATTATGACCCCATCACTTGACCCATGGTTTAGGGGTCAAAGGTCAAAATACTTCAAATTACGTTACTCGTCAAATCACTACTCCTTCTACAGATTACATAGTATGATCACGTGACTCATGTATGTGGTGTAGTTTGACATTCCCTACAAAAGTTACTTAATGAAATTTTGGTCAAAGACCATTTGGGGTCACAGGGGTCAAAAGTTAATTTTACCAAATATGCTACTCCTCCTATAAATAACATTGCATGGTCACTTGACTCATACATACGAAGTAGCTTGAGACCCGTCACCAAAGTTGTGGGGTCAAAGGTCAACACGGGGACACTTCCGGTCTTAATGATAAAAATCGTCAACAAATCATATCTGCTATATGCAACGTTGCATGGTCACGTGACTCATGCATAAGAAGCAGCTTGAGACCATTTACTAAAATTGTGCTTGGCATGGGGTCAAAGGTCATTAAGGGAACACTTCCGTTGAAGATTTCTTTGATTTTAGTCCATGTTTCATATGTTCAGGCTGGTGTCAGGGTTGTCCAGGAGAGGCCTAAATCTTCCTCCAATTGTATCCTGGTCATACTGGTATTTCTCCCTGATGGAGTCTACTTTCAGCTTAGAAGTATCATACCTTTTCATTGCGTTCACTTTTGGTTTTGTCTTAAATCTGAGGTGAATGTTACGTATAACCAATTGGTGGTCAGATGCTATATCAGCTCCCGGAAAACTCCTAGCATCTTGGATGCTTGTTTTCCGTATAAAATATCACGTTGCCTTTATTACCGACATATTTAAGCTTGTTTTCTCTCTAACTATATAACCAATGTCAATTAACTGAATCGTTTTATGTCAGTGTAGTGATTCAGTCATTTCAATAAAAGATGAGATAGCGTAAGAAACAAGAGACTATACACGCGGTCAAGGAACTTTTGTATTCGTCCTAGATATCATGAAATGTACAATTTTTCGGAAGACAGGACAAAACGTACATCGCCGATATAGTCCCTGGGCTATAAGACCATGTGACTTTGTTATATCATATATATAATGTTTTTCAATGTTTTATAGACCAGTTTTTCCTGCTGAATCTGAATCCGATGGATGCCAGATGAAAAACCTTGAGCATTTTCGAGGAACCGCAAAAATTCAAAATGGCCACCAAAACACTAAAAACTCATATGTTAATTACTCAAAAGTTGTAATTTGTTTGCCTGTCAAGTCAAAACACCCATTGTGACCAATTAAAATGTGATTCATTAACCACCTAATTAAGAAATTCAATATGGCCGCCAATACAACAAAGCATCTGATATTTGTCTACTTTTGACCGTAGAATGGTAACATGATATATATACCAATGCTTTAGCAATCAATAATTATATTAATTGAAACAATTATGAATAGCTTTCAACAATTTTCTAATCAATCAAATCAATAAACCATTCAAGATGGCTCCAAAATGGCAAAATTCATTACTATACTTAAAGGCAAGGGCTGCCATGTTTGTGTACATCACTATAACTGCTTCAGAGCAATTTAATTAAATATCATAACATAATCAAAGTGATTGATATCTGCAAGATGGCATCCTAGATAGGCGTTCAATATGGCTGCAAATGTCAATCAATAAAGGTCAGTAATTCATTCACGGTGTAGGCTAAAGATATATATTTTGTGGTTTTTAGTTGGATTATCACTTCCAAAAACCCCAGTAAGGCTAGCTTAAGTGTCATTGAGTCGTTATTCATCAAATATCCCAACATGGATGCCAATGGACGCTTAAAACCTACCAAAAACAAAGAAACAAGTGCCATTTCCAGCCATATTGGATACCCATTTTGGATGGCATCTTATATGTATCGATTCCTCTGATTACCTAATGATGTGTACGTTGATCTGATTGACTTACATAGATATACACAAACATTGTAGTACTAGGTTAGACATGGCTATCAATTATAGCCACCTTAGAGTATTGGAAGCCATCTTTTGATCTTATAATGGCCGAATTTATTATCACATTTTTAAAATTATGTCTTATGATTTTAATTAATTTCTTGACTGCCAAAACACCAGGATCGATACCAAATTACCAACCTGCAGTCAAAAATAGATCACGATCAGACACTTTATTGTATTGGCGGCCATAGTGAATTCATTGATTACGTGGTTACAGAATCATAAACGAGACAGGATGAAAACTCACAACTTTTGAGTGAACAAGAGATGAATGTTTTGTGTTTTGGTGGCCATTTTGATTTTTTGCGTTTTTACAAAAATGCTCAAGGTTGCTCGTCTGGCATCCATCGGATTCAGAATCAGCATAAAAACTGGTCTAGAAACCGTTGAAAAACATCTAATAAAACAAGGTTGATATTAGGTATCAATGAATCTGTAGCCTGGACTAATATGCATGTGGATTTACAAGGGATGTTTCAGATGTTTGGATGTATTTTGAATGATTGGTTCACTGTGTATAGTCGTGTGTGGGTTCAACTTTTGGGGTGTAAATGGTTTACTTTATGCTTGTCGACTTACACAGGGTCGAACTCCCGTGATGGCCTTCCAAACTAGTCGGTTGTTCATGCAGTTCTTTAGTTCTTGCTTATCAAGTCCTGTATCATCCTGAAGTAATTTCCATATAGTTTTTCCTAACAGGACCTCTGTCTCTCGCATGTTTGTGTTGCTACAAAATGATCCCAGAAAGGACATTGGAGGCCGCTTCAATATCTCTCCTGGCACAGTGACCAGCAAACTTTAGTCTTTCCTCCTGAGTCTTTTCAAAGATAGGTATAGTGTTCTGCGTCAATATGCAATTCGTCCCAAGGGGCCCAGGTGCCAGAAGTCGTTTTGTCTAAGAAGCGTCGTCTCAAGGTCTGTTCAACGGGCATCTGCTGGACCCAGAAGTGAAGAATGCAGAAGAAGAAGAGAGAGGAGCGAGTGAGAGGAGAGAGAGAAGAGGTGAGGAGAGGAGAGAGAGAGGAGAGAGAGAGAGAGGAGAGGGGAGGGAGGGAGGGAGGGAGGATGTGTCCACCTCACAACCCGCGGCGAGTACACTCGCACGCACCACACACACACAACCACAACCCATTTTGCATACACACGCAGGGCGCACAAACGCACTCCAGGACAAGCGAATTTAACGTAAATATATAGATAGAAAAATACCCAAAGGACGGGCCTTAAAATGAGCGTTTTGTCTATGCAGTCCTAGTTTTATAGTTTACCTTCAAACCCCGGCACATGATAAAAGCGTCATGTTACGGATAATCGAAAAACAAACCTTAGCTGTAGTGCAATATTAGGATTGGTTTGACAAGCAAGACACCGAGCTTATTTGATGTACCCGTCTTCAATATTATTACCCGTGTTTCAAGATCTATGAAAATAATCAAAGGTAAACCTAACACCGATTGGTACATGCAGACAATTTAATGTTAATTATTACGGCCATTTGACTAAAATAGGGCTATGGATTACGTGATATGACACGGAACGGATAGATATGATGTTGTCGGTGCTGGTGTCACTTAGAGTTGGCAAAGTATTTATAAATAAAACTGGTAGATGACGCTGTTATGGGAGGAAGCATAAATTGTTCCCAGATAGGCAATTGGATTTCAATTCTGAAGCCACTCCTTTTGAGGGAAAAACAGACAGAAATTAATATGTAATAAATAAGTTGAGATAAAAAATAAAAATCAAGAATAAGTCAAAATAATCACTTTCTAGCAGGCGCTATAGTTTATGTTTGTGACATTTGTTTATGTTTATGGCGCCCACTGTGGTGTAAGAAAGAAAATTAGAGCAGGCAAAAGCACCTATACTTGCATGGGGAAATTCTGTTTTTTGCTGTAACTGTTGTTCGAATTAATAATACAACTTTCGTACAAGCATAATCATGATAATAACCGCTAATGCTACCAGCTGCATTTCGTGACCAATTAGATCAGGAAAGATTCTGCCAGTAATTTATAAAACCAGATTTTATGTGCTCTGTCACAGAAACTACTGAATATTTTGCCTGCCAGATGGGCGTCCTGAATGTCAAAAAGTGACGTCATAGGACACATAATCTATAGGACAGGGCGTCATCTGTTTTTTCAAAAACAAACAAAATTTTAAACGCTTTCTACAAAAAAAACATATAGCTATATAAATTGATTTATTGTACATGTTGTCGTGAAAATTTAAGCGATGTACTACTGTCCGTTCGCCATATATGCATGTTTTTAAGCCCTATTGAAACCGCATTTTTCAGAAAAACCGCTAATAACGATCCGCGGGGGCCGGCATATGCACGCGCCCATGAGCGAATAAAAGGCCAAAGTTGATTTTTCGCCGGATGAAACATGAACAATACCACCTAAAAGAAAGTGGAATTGTGCAATTATACCTATATCGTAATATAATAAAATTAAATTAAACTCAATCCTTCTAAAACATATTTATTTTTCTAAATTAAATATAAAATTAAATTTCCCCATGTTAGAAATGATTACATTTAGCACTTACTTTCAGCTTTTAACCTTTTGTACGCACGCAACACATTGAACATAAAACCAGAGAAATGTGCACTCTAAGAGAAAAAGTTGGAACCCAAAGAACCTTATTTGTTCTCAATTAACCCTCTTTCAAATTCTAGAAAGAAGCGAAGTAAAGTTCTGCAAGTTATAAAGAACACTTTTGGAAACCTTTGGACGTGAGGGTTCGGTTCATAAGAATAAAAAAAGATTCGAGACGGAACTTTCATATTTAGAGTGTATCAATTAGTGAAATGATGAGGCACCATTCTCCATCGCCACACTAAATTTGCGACAGAGGCGGGGGGGGGGGGTGGTGCAGATGCGAGGGAGGACTCCTATTTGAAGAAGTTCGTATGATGTTGTTATTCAACTTTAAGAATGATGCAGTGAGAAAGGTTGTTTTGTTAAAAGGGGGGGGGGGGGGAGGAGTGTCATTTCTATGGTAGGGTATAAGCCAAAGACAGTTGGTGAACATGTTGGGGTTAGAGTAAGTGCTAAACAAAAGCTACAAACAATGAATTTCTTCTAAAAGGCTTAAATGGACTAATTTTCTTTAACTATAATAAAGTAAGCAAATAGTGATAAATAAATGAGAAAAGGAAAAGGGGTCTTTGGGTGAGAGATAAAGTGAAAAAATAAGAGTGTCCTTGGTGGTTATGCCAAAGAAGGTGTTGAAAGTGACAGGAATCTTTTGGTGAAAGCGATGATGGACAATACGCGGGAAGGGGGGGGGGGGGTGGTTGGGGGGTGTTGGGGGGCGGGTATGTGGGGGGTAAAACAAGTAATGATACCCTTTTCTGCCCCCCCCCCCCCACACGTGTGGATCAGAGCTGTACGATTAGGCCAACATTACAAGTGTATCAGGTGGGGAGCATCTGTATAGGCATCGAATCCAAGCTCAACCACGATTATTAAACTATGTTGAAACCATTTCAAACTCTTTAGGTATAGCCTGCCCTAGCCACCGGGGGCCGAGCCCGAGCCGGCGCCAAGCCTAAGTTTCACATTGTACGCACACAAGGCTAGGCCATACGGAGATTTTGATCTTTATTTATTATCCTCGGGTTTGTTTTTATGTGATTTGTTAGATTCCGCAAAAATAAATGATTTTTGGGCGAAAGCAGGATTTCTCTAACTTCCGTGCGTACACGCGTATGTGTTCAAAGGGCGCACAGAAATAAATGCCCCATTGAAATACACGCAAATATAACTGTTTTGAAAGCGAGATTTCGAACTCTAGCGGCAAACATTGGCTCACAAGTTATATATCAATGATTGCAAAACGATGAAACTTTAACTATGTTTCAATGTAGGGGGGGGGGGGTCTTACGATTCGTTCGATACGAGACTCTAAATAGCGACCGTGTCATTTTCCACCTGTTTCGAGCCTGCAAACTCATTTACGCCATTTTCATACATCGAGGGCCTACTTCTCCGTGAAAATCATAATTGAAATTTAATCCTAGCCAATGTGTTTAAGACACGTGTACCTTTGATTTGAAGACATAACATGGCACTACAGATCTTCACAAACTCGCCCAGGACCGTAAAAAATCTCAAAATTAGCTGTGTGTCTTACCGGAGAAAACCATTACATGAAATGGCGTGGGTGATTTATGTGTGCGCCCTTATGAAACCGGAACACGCATGGCACCTACATTGCCTTGTATGCATTGTGGTTATGCGAAACGGGTGAATTTCGTTGATGACCAATGGCTCAGTTTAAAGCGCACCCCCAATTTTTCAAAGCATTGAGAGCTTTGGTACAAGTTGCAGTGGTAATTTAGCTATAGCGGTTAATTTCCTATGAGGAATGATAAAGTGCGACCAATTTATTCTCTATTTGTCGCAGAAGAAGGAATTGTCAATTAGAATACTTAATGTCGGTGATCCTCGGTATTCAACCGCTGCTGAAAACGTCCTTCCCAATATGAAACAATATAGCTGGGAAGTTGTTAAGATCATCCACTAGCTTTTCCGTCGGTACACACAAGTCAAGGAGGAGGTCATTTCGCGAAGTGGCGCTATTTCAAAATGAAAAAAAAAAAGACAGAAATTTGGCGTTTCCAGGACCGCCGTTAAATTACAATCGGGGATCCTCGGTTCTAATTATAAAAAAAATCCTTCTTTTATATAGCAAATACGCAATTTAGTTTACTAGGCTATTTTTGAAAATTGGGGGCGCCAAGGTTTCAAAGATGTATGATAAGACGGCTGTTGATGGCGGCGGGCGTTAAAATAACACCAAGAGTGTTGAATGTTGATACTTTTTTTGGTGTGACACTTTTGCAAGACTTATGTTGTGTGTGTTATTTTAACACCCCTAGTTTTTGCATGTAGTGCTCAGTATTATTACTTCATGATATGAGCTATTTTCTAAGTTGCTGAAAAGTAATTTGTTCAAAAACATCTGTACTCTTAGTACATGCCATTGCCTTCAAATCATATACAATTAATCCACTAACGACAATTAGCTATTGATTAATTTGACTAATTAAGTATTTAAGGTCACTGACACTAGAGAACTATCCAGATAGATTAGCTTCTAGAGCGAAAGTCATTTATCAAAATGCCACAACATAATTGACCGTATCTAATGCTTAATTATATCAAGCAATTATGTTAGAAGCAAACAATGTCACAGGCCAGGGTCAAGTGACCAAACTGAGGCATATAGGCAAATTTTTATTTCTATTATATTTTTTACAATATTTCCACTGGCCGACATAGCACTTTGCTATAGAGAAAGTGGGAATTATTGAAATCATAACGACGACGGCAAAAACAACAATGGTGAGTACCCCCGGGTAACTTGGTGTTGCAGATATGTTTGTTTAAAGGCTGACTCAGAGATTTTGAAATATGATCTTTTTTGTGTAGTAATTAAAAATAGTCATCTAGAACTAAAGATAGTCACCTAAAATGCTTAATTCCAAAGTTAGAGATGAATCGGATTTTCCGTTTTGATGCAGTAAACATTTATGCACAGTATAACAGTGCCATAGGATACCGTAACAGAATTTCCGGATCCGGAATTTTAGAACAAAGTTGTGGTTTTCTATATGAAGGACTTCGATTTGAGCTTAGTTATTTCACACAGTGATTTGTATATGGACAAGCATTATGAATATGCAAAAAACACAATTTGTTTTAAAAATGAGTGCGCCCTCATCGGGAAATCTCTGAATCAGCCTTTAAAGGTGCAACGAGAGATTTCACATATCAGGTGTCCCTAAAAAAATCGAAAGTACTGATTTTTGCCCTGATGTAAAGCTTTCAGTCGAAAATATCCCCATCTAAAAGGATTAAGCTGAGAAATGTTTCTTTGGTACAAAAAATGTG
This sequence comes from Ophioderma brevispina, assembly GCA_023653785.1. NCBI lineage: Eukaryota > Metazoa > Echinodermata > Ophiuroidea > Amphilepidida > Ophiodermatidae > Ophioderma > Ophioderma brevispina. Next base: position 82,394 of record JAMKCH010064423.1, read on the forward strand.
AAATTTCTAATTTCGTATAGGAGCAAATACGAAATTTAACCTATGTTTTATATTGAAATATAAGTAAATCAAAATCACTTTTTTTTTTCTCTTTTAGAACATTTCTGTAGCCTAATAGTATACAAGGTAAGACATCTTAGTGTCTAATCTATATGAAATTACTATTATGACACAATATTTGGGTGCCTCAAAATCTCTCGTTGCACCTTTAATGAAACTCCATTTTTTCAACGTACAGGCATTGTTTCAACAAAATAATAATTTGAATATTAAAAATGAATAGGCCTACACCCGTATCAAGCAAAAGTATACTGTTACTGTTATTGAATTTGTACAGATTCCGTTTTAAAAAGATAACAGATAATCTTTGTGGTTTATCAATATTTTAGAGCGTCTAAAATCTGCAGTTTTACACTGATACGAAGCACTGCGAGCACGCTAATTTATCAATTCTTCTGTTCGATTATAGTATTTTTTGGCGAGAGTTCTTTGAGACCGTGTTTAAATTCTTTTCTTTTTTATTAATAAATTTTTGCAAGAGTTCCTTGAGAGAAATTCTTCCGTCTTCGATGATTTAATTTTCGCAAGAGTATTCTTTGAGAACGTGTCTCCAAAATTGCAGCCAGATATGTTACCATAAAAAAACGCCCAAATGTTGCCATAAATGTCAATGTTATAATGTGGTTCATGAAAATCTGGTTTAAAAGTGATAAAAATCTTCTGTATGTTTACATACGTGCCAATGTCCCGTCTTGACCCCAAATGTTAAAAAAAGTTCCATTTGCAGTCAAATGATCAGTATTTTCTTAAAACTAAATTCTTATAGGTGTGTAGCCTTTTGTACTTAAATGTGCAAAGAAAGATTTCACATATCGGGTGCCCCGAAAAAATCGAAAGTACTGATTTTTGCCCTGATGTAAAGCTTTCCATCAAAAATATCCCCATCTGAAAAGATTAAGCTGAGAAATGTTCTTGTACAAAAAATTGTGAAATTTCTAATTTCGTATATAGGAGCAAATACGAAATTCAGCCTATGTTTTCTATTGAAATATAAGCAAATCAAAATCGCCCTTTTCCTCTCTTTGAAGAAATTTCTGTAGCTAAATATAAGTAAGGTAAAACGTCTATTGGGTGTCTAATCTATATGAAATTACTATAATGGCACAATATTTGGGTGCCTCAAAATCTTTCGTTGCACCTTTAAAGCCACTATCAGCGATTTCTTCAAAATTTAAACAAAACGCGCCCCCTGCGTCCCTCCCAAAGTCCAATTTTTGTCACTGTTGTATTGGAAATTATTGTAGTAAAGACCTTTGGGAGTGCCTAAGCATAACACGCCGTATTTGTCAAGAAATGAAGATTTTTATGCCAACCTTTTTAGGTCTAGAAAGATTCATCTCCAAGACCACTTTAAAATGCTTTTTGATGTAAAACATCTTACAACAAACTGTCAATTTTACAGTATATGCACTGCAAAAATTTGTGGATAGGCCTACTAAGTTAGGGTGTTCGTCAGTGTTTTTTTTTTATGATTCACCAATCTCTGTAATAACTTCACCAAATATATATGTTTTTGAGTTGTTTCGATAATTGTTTATAGTATTACGTAAATTTACGGTAATTGGTTGGCAGAATTGCTCCCGGATTTTCCTGTAGAAATTACAGTATTTTTCCTGTATTAGTAACCTGGTGACGAAAACAAATTAACAGATTATACGTTCATTAACCAATAACAATAAACGTATTTCGATTGGCTAATGGATTCTAAACAGGTTCATATAATAGCACAATTTTGGAATTAATAGCATAGTGTTGAGTTTTATGATAGTTATAGTGGAATTTCACAACCTCCTTTTTGGGAAGAGATTACCGAATCATCTGTGCCATATTTTTCTTCAAAATAAATGGCTGTTAACGGTTTGCGGCCTGCCTTTGTCAGCCCCACACCTGCAGAACGATGCTGCTTGCCTAAGGAGTGTTGCAAAAGAAAAGAAAGGACAGCAGTCGATTTTACGAATTCTGCCGTGAGTCTTTTAGCACCTGAACTATAATCTTACAGTTACTGAACTCTAATACGACCATTAAATTGAACTCCATTATGTTTTTATTGTTTGAGTTATAACTGAACTAGCACATGAACAGGATTACATTGGACACTGAATTTTATTGGACAGTTTACATGTTTAGTAGATAAAAGACTTTAATATAATCCCCGGCGATCATGGTGGAAACTCGCCAGCGATCTAAAAGCTAACGCGAATGCCACTTTTTCTGTTGTTTATTACGAGTAGTTCCATGTTATAATGAACCCGTCATACTATACTAAGACCTTTTGTAGAAGAACTGTCAGAAAACTATTAGTTTTAGACCAATATGAGAAAATGAGTTACTGCTAAATCTGTGTGTTCAGGTACAGCGAGAGATCTTTAAAGGCACCCGCATTATTGTGTCATCTCTAGTGTTTCATAGAGATAAGAATCTCCGTAAATCTTTATTTGGCTTACAGAAACGTTTTAAAAGTAAAACAAGAATGAACGTTTGATTTCCTTATAGTTCATATAAAACATTAGGCCTGATTTCGTATTTGATCCAATACGAAATTAAAAAATGTTGTAAAAGCATAATTTTCAGCTTATCCATTCAGACAGGGATAATGTTTGATGGAAAGCTTCGCATCTGAGCCAATTTTTTTTTTAGGTAAACCTTTTTCAAAAACAAAAGGATTGGAGAATAGGGGACCCCCCAAAAAACATTTAAACAAACAATAACCCCAAAAACATTTTTACAAACAAATATAACAAGCTATAAAATTGTTCGCAATGATATTTACCCAAATCTACAAGAAGGCATGCATAAAACATTAGGACAATTAACAGCAACTGTTTGTACAATCATTTAATGTTATTTTATCAATCTTCAATAAGAAATGAATGAACTCCAATGGTATTAGGGCCTCTATTTGCGGATCACACCACCAAAAGGTCTGGTTTGATAACCTCTGGCTACAGTTACCCAAAAGGAATTTTGAAACAGTCAATTTTCAACATAAATTGGTATTTTAGTTCCATAATGTAGTGTTCGCAATGTTATGTATTCTTGAAACAGCTCTGATCGCGACTCAATTTAAAATGATATCTTAATATCGACACACCAGACGCATGAGTGCTTCATGGATATGAATGATATATTTAACCAGGCTTTATAACTCGGATCAATAACATCAAATTTCATATAGATAAATGTGTATAAAACCCATTATTTTCTCACAAATTGCAAACTTATATAATTGTTAATGGGTTTAAAATATCATTCTTGAAACTAACCGTTTTGTATCATTATTTCCGAGGAATAAATTGTTTTTCATCGATATTACGGAGTTATTTATATCATTTGGAGAGCATAAAATGGCGAAATATTACTTCAACACTTACGATGCTCTAGGCTAAACTTGTCATTAAAACTTTGTGTCCAATTTAGTAGAAATGCATAGTGGAAGATAAGAGTCGTCTCATGAACCGCATGTGCCATGGTAAATACGCTTGAATATTTTTTCTTAAGCAAATACTCTGGGATTTAGGAAAATGGAAAAAAGAGAAAAAAAGTGGGGTAGAAAGAAAGGAAATGAAAGGGAACAGAAGAGAAGCATATAAGAGCAAAAATAAAAAGGATTAAAATTAAAAGAAGATCACGATAAAGGAAAACAACGACAACAATAGAAAGAGGGATAAATAGACACAAATTCTGATTTTTGCTCGTGTATTTTTTTTGCTTGTGTATTTAGAGAGCATGTGTCGCATAATGGATAGAGCACAGGACACAATAATCCTAATACAATTGTAAATCGTGAGTTCGAGCCCCGCTGTGGTCAACTTGTTTGTATCCATGGGCGAGTTTTTGGCTCTGAGAAATGACTAGATTTATATACTAGTTTTTTATCCACTCTATATATATCCAGTATTTCCATACTTTCCTCAACTAATGACGTCATATTGGGAATGTTGATACTTATTTTGATACCAATGGAAATCAGAAACTCGCTATCTTGTGGTTCCCAGAAATCGGTTGTTCAGTAACGAAATTCTCGGTGGTGTGGAAACCACCCCCTTCAGGGGGTCTTGTTACAAAAAGTGGCTCAATTAGGCAATGGTTCAATCATTTTCCGTGTTTTATGGAAGCAGGGATATGAAAACAAATACAAACCCTTCAACGAAGAAGTGAATTGACTTTTCTTATATTTCAAAACACCATTTAAAAATCTAACCTTGAAATGACTATTGGAATTCATTTGATGCATATTGGCTCATGCAGATTACATCTCTGAGTTTAGCAAGCACTGAAATGTTGTTGTGCCTGTGAGTATTTGAAATATTGCAATTATAGGTACCACTAGCTTCGGATTGCAAAATCAAAAGAGGACCGGAAACAATATCAACTTTGCTGATGGGATATGATTAATGTCAACAAACACTTTAAATTTTACAATTTAAGGTTATAAGCGACATTTTTTGTTTTGTTTTGTTGAAAATGTTCCGCTGATAGCTACAGTCGATAACTCTTAACCACATTTAATATACGTTATGCAAAAATATTCCCACACACGAAGATATCAGCCATAAATTTCTACAAACAAACTGTGCACATTTTGAACGCATTTGGGATTTAGACGAAACGGTCTGATACGTTGAATGCCGTATTCATTGAAAAGGTCGTGGCATGTAACACACTGTCATTCGTGTAAACGTGACCTTATAGTCTGCAGTTCAGACGATCCGGGTTCAACTCAGGATGACCTATCTACTGTCGAGGCATGACGAAGAACGTGACATCGGTTCGGATCATTTCATAATACCGGGCATAATACGAATACCAGGTTCACACAACTGTGAAATGATAAATGTTTTTTGTCAAGTGGGTTCCTTTATAGCAGATCAGCAGTGTGAAGTTTTACTCCCGCTTTATAATTCTTTGTCTTCACCTTTTTTCTTTCTCAGATTCTCCCTTTCTATATCCTTCTCTTCCTCTCTCTCAACAAAGACAGAGTGCAATATCTTCTTTCCAGTGTGACTCCCAAAAGGAAGTCCATCAAACGTAAATTAAAACAAGTTTTAAGGGTCTCTTCTCAGTCTATGTGCCATATGATAATGCTACTTACATCCATTTTTATGGCAAATAGAGTCTGATTGGTCTCTCAGGATGATCTTTAAAAAATATCATTGTCTCATGCATGGTATCTTTTTAATACTCTTTGTGTGCTTTTTAAATTTGTAATTATCTCTTATTACATCCTCATCCTTATTTTCTGTAGTGCTTCGCACAATAACCTTTTTTATATTCTTAAATGTTCTTGTAATATTGGTTGTCTTGTCTACATTCCTGCTGAGTAACGGTGCAGAAGCTGGCTTCCAGCATCTGTTTTCTCTTGTCTGGACTTTTTTCATGTTCTCTTCATGCTGCGTTATTATTGTAATTGATGATGAAATAACAATTTAAAAAATACTAGTTTCTTAGTGCCTGTTGCCATCTCTCCCTCGCCCCGCTGCCTCTTTCTCTTTTCGCTTTCTTTTTCTCCCTTCTCTCTCACTTCCCTCTCTTCCACGCTCACACCATTCCCCTTCTCCTGAACTGGGGAAAATTCAGGTCGTGCTGCCATATTTAAGACGTGTTTAGCAATATACAGGTTTTCAACAATAAAAAAAGAAAATACGAAAAAACAATTCAGACACGAAAACGTTGTCTTCAGCGAGTCCTGTTCTCAGGGTCTCCAAATTGATGACAAAAGACACGTCCTATACGAAACCGAGGTTATCTTGAATTAAATAACATGATCATGTTACGTCTGAATGGCCCTGCAGAGAGACATGATATTTGCATGACTTGTATCCAAATAACACATGTCTAAAGCTGATAACAACATGTTTTTCTCAAGAATACAAATGCAACCGCACTAAAAAATGGGGGTCAAATATATGACCTTAAAAAGCTCATTTTATGTTTTTTCACCACAAAAGTGGTCAGGATTTTATCCCCATTCGTGGCATATTTGGTCTCAAAATGGGGGTCAAAATTGACTTTTGAGTCCACTCCTTCTCCTCCTGTCTACTCTTTCTCTTTCTCAACCCCAAAAAAAATCTGCAACACTCTACAGATATTTTGGCAACACTTTTTCTAAACACATCTCGGTGTTTCTTAATAACACCTAGAAGTTAAAACAGTTTGTTAAACATGTAAGGTGTTTAAATGGCAAAATTCCACGGTGTTTAACTTTGGCAATAATGTTGTTGATTTTCAAATCATGTTAAGTGCTTTGTGAGAATAAAAGGGAGAATATAACCATTCCTTAACAAACATGTTTTTGTCATTTTTCCTAAATGTGTCTGGGACGTCTGAAAAGCTAAAATCCGAATACATAGATCACAGTGTATTTAAACACCTTAACACCAAGAAATGGTAGGGGTATTAGCACCAAGAATTTGAAGTTGGACACTTGTTGTGGTGATCGTTTTGAGAACATCCGGGCGTTATTTTTAACACCTACTGTATTACATATTTAATGCTGGTAACTTCATCCGCAGCTTTTAACATTTTTCTATTTCTCAAACTTTTTGTTCCCTCACAAATGCACATATGGAATCTTTTGAATGTAGGGTTTATTATAATAATATCATAAGCGGCAATTTGCTGCTGTTTTAAATGGGTAGCGCATGCCTTCAAGCCGTATTCCTTGGGTATAATGTTGTTAAGACCGTTAATATTATCAGCTGAGGTATACGCAAATTTACACATCTTTGTTGAATACTTTTTACTAATTGCTTTTTAAAAAATGCTTGACAGTAATAATTTGTCGTTTGTCACTTTATGAACACGCGATAAATGGGTTGTATTATTATAAAGTATTTAATGTTCAAACGCGCACTATTTCTGTTTTTACCCCCGAGCCTTGAACGTTTTTCACACCGCTAATTTACGGGCGTCAAACAGTTGAAGAGTTTAAGCTCTTTTAGTGTCATTTAGTCATGAATGAAAGTGTCGATTCTTGATTTGCCCGTGAGTGATGAACAATTTGTTCCAATTTTCCCTTTGTACATACCGGCAAATTTGCCATATTTTACCATTTACACGGCACACATATTTATGGAAAGTGCCGATTGCTTACACTTGGTCAAAGTGGAAAATAATGATGAAAGGTGGTCAAAAATGGAACGTAAAAATAAAGAAGATCAGAATCGAAGCGAAATGATTGCGCTAATCACTGCGGAGTCCGCTACCTTTTCGACCGAGAAATCTTTCGGGTTGGTTGAAAGTTTGGTTGCAAAGCGTTTGTAATTGGAAATTTAGCTAATGGCTTGCCTTGCTCATTATGTTTATACTCAAAATAAGAGACCTGTTGACCACTCATTATTCCTTATTTTTAATTGCTTCTTTTTTTTAAAATTTAAGCTGCTAGCAATTTTATCCTATAAAATTCATTTACTGTAAATTTTGCCCCGTTGACAACAACATCATGAACTGTCAATAATGGAAGAAAATTAACTAAATCCGTATTCATACAAATCAATTGAACTATTTGTAATATAAATGAAATGGAAAAAAAAAAACTGTGGACAACTGCATTTTCAGAACGCGTTCAATTTAAACATATTTTGGCACACTGCAGAACATATTTTAAAAGTGTTCTACATTTAATTTGCTACAGACACATCAATGAAACGCGTCCGAACTATGATAGAAACCATAATCGTTGAGGGGGAGCTGTGGTAATGATATGGAGTCCCGTGGATTTCAATGATTAAAGCATCACACCTATTTAGAAACCTTAAATAGGTCCCAGAAACAAGAAAAAAATTGATGGAGAATTCCCAGGAGTGGCAGATGGTTGGCCATCTTGATTTTCAAAATGGCTGCCATTTTTGTATTGTTCAAATCATAACTCTAGTTGTGAATGTGCTAGGAAACTATTTTTGGTGCCAAAACTCGTATGTTAAACACCTACAACTCTGGAAAGGATACAGCTAGATTAGAATATGAACATTCCGACATGGTGCAGCCATTTGTTTTTCAAAATGGCTGCCAATTACCAGGTTTATTTGGCAGCCTTTGGTTTTTTCCAAATGGCTGCCAATTACCATGTTAGTACATATTCAGCAGTAATTGCAGTGAGAGTTTCATACAAATTTAATTTGGGTGGCACAGTCTTCATGTAAACTAGTCAAGGTGTATAATAACACGATGTTTTGGATTTATTGAGAGCAAATAGTAAGTCTTCCAATCTATCTTGTATAATTTGATTTCAAAATTGGACTGCCATTATGACACGCAAGTAATATAAGTATCATAGGCATTATGCTAGACTGAATACTTGGTGGCATTTAGCTTCCACGAGGTCAGTTATATCAACACGGTCAGGCAGGAATTTTTACTTGTGTATAAGTTTTTATAGGCGCCGGGACTCATAGACACCTAACAAACGGTAAAGTAATAGGGCATTGATTCGGTTGGACTCTTCACGCAGAAGTCGTTCTATGGGCCCATTATATCTCCGTTTACACGGTGTAAAATCTAGGCTCACAGACAACGGAATGAAGCGTTCTTCACTGTTGTAGGGGGGAACGAGCCCCTGATGACTATCTCCTGCCAAACGTTAAAACGCTAGTGCTTTGAATCAAACGCTCGCGGATTTATTGATTCGGCCACTGATCGCAGTGACGTCAATGATTCGAGGAAGGTAAATGCACTATATATTCGTGTTCATAATAGTACATGCAGTGGAAACGGGCAGAGTGGAGATGAATTCCACTTACAACATTACTAAACAGTGCTTTCAATCAACGCTCGCCGATTGATGCTTTAGGACACCTGAAATCGCAGTGACGTCACTGACTGCGAAAGATAAATGCACTATAGTATTCTTGTTCGTGTTCGTAATCGTAGATTGGGATACGTGTTGGCGCAGCGTATCTTCCCTCGCCTTTCACCCATGAGGTCTGGTTCGATTCCCGGCAGGGGCTCGTTCTCGGTGGGCTTTATGTGAATTTGGTTCCATACTCGTTCCCGCAGGTTTTATCCGGGTACTCCGGTTTCATCCTGCTCTAAAAATCGAGCTTCTTGGAATAATCTGTTCTGGGATTATGGGTTTCTCTGATGTGCTGGCTGCCTTTCATGGCAGCCGCAGAGCGCCTTGATCACGTTTACGTGGATATGTCGCGCGTTAAAAAATACAAATTATTATTTAAATTATAGTGACACGGGCCCGAGTGAGATGAATTCTCTTACAAGAATATGACCTTCGATTAAACTTGTTTAAGAAGGATAACAAAACACGGCCTATGAACAACCCATGATTACACCCCTGTAGAACTGTAGAGCAGCCTATTTTGTATGAGTGCATTTAAAACTGCCTGCCATAAGCGAGGGCACAAGGAAGAGTTTAAATATTGCTAGGTATCGGCAAACAGACTTATTTATGACGAATTTTTATGAGTTAGGATTATTGTTGTATCAAGTGGACCACTATACGAAATCCCTAGCTACAATACATGTGGAAAGACGTTAATGTGAACCAGTCAAACGGTGTTGATAAACAGCAAGTTTAAATCTACTTTGTGCCCCTGCTTTTCGGATTCTGGATCCGCCCACTGCATTGGTAGTACACGATGTAATTTTAGCCCTGGAAGTGGAGTAGTCTATTTGGTTTGAGTCTTTAAAAGGGCAGTGGAATGTTTATTTGGTATGATTCCAACGAATGTTGATTTATCAAGAAAACAAGCGCACTATAATCCATTTCCATGAGTCCTAAATTATATCTAGCAGATCGGATGAGGTAGAGGTGACCCGTAAAACAATCAGTGAGCAGTATACTTCTTTAAAGTGCACAGCCCAGTGTTGTTAAATTGGGATGAGCCCCACAAATATTGATGTATCAAGAAACAGTTTACCATCATTCCCCTTTGTGTGAAATTCTTTTGTTTATACCACAGTGTTAACTGTTTTCTTTCACTGTCGTCATCATCAACTTTTATGATGCCACTGTTTAAAAATGACCACGAAACAATGAAGTTTACCTGGCAGCTGGGATCACACCATTAAAATGAAATTTTTTGCATGCACACTGAGCATAACTGCCAGTTAAAAAGATGTTTTTACGGCCATTTTTAACAGTGTGGGAATTTGGTTAGGTCCACTTTTCTGCATTCTTATTTCAGAATTAAGCATTGGAGGAGGCAAAGATGTCATTACTGGCTTGAATTTTCTATTCACCAAATCTACGTTAGTAAAGTCGGGCTGGAGTAACTACGGATTGGGTACACTCTCATTGTACCAAAAAAAGTGAGGTAGTGGGCTCGCTGATAGGGTCAAAGTGCAGCTTCTAGCGGACGGTCGACCGAGCCTCTGATTATGCTTGTTTCTTGCCTTGTAATCCACACATCGAGAAATTGAAGGTCTCACCAGCATCTAAGAAACACAGTCAAAAGCTCATCCTTCTCAATATTCAATGCTAAATATGCCACATCTGTTAACCAAACACAGACCTCCTTTTACTAGCCATTCTGCGCTACCAAACCTCTGTATAGATAATTTTGTCGCAGGAGTAGAAGACCATGTCCCTATTTACACTGCTCTGGCTACTCAGAATGCCGCATTTCTATGCACTATCAGGGGCAGATGTAACTGGGAGATTTGCTGGCAAGGGAAAGCTGACGCTTTTGGAGGGTTCAAAGGGGGGGGGAAAAAAAATTTGGACTAGATGATGACAAGGTATAGCCCTTCACAGCTTGGAGTGGCAGAGACCACCATGACAGCAATCCTACGAGCTGCCATCAAAAGCATTTGTGTGTCAGTTGTATTTACCTCGTACGGAATTAACACATGTAACAGAGGTACAATGGATATCTTTGGATGTGACGAGATATATTTCTGATTGAGGATTTTGTTTGGTCTTGCCAAGTAACAACAAAGGCAAGAAAAGGCAAATCGTATGGTTGCCTCCTACCAGAGCAACACTTTTACTAACAACCATGCGATACCACTACGGCGATAATAGGTACAATGACATTGTATCAAATCCAGAGTTACGGCGACCCAAATACGACAGATGGGATTTAGTGGATGACAAATTCGAGCCAGTGATGACATATTTGCCTCCTGCTTCAGAGCAAAATCATGGTGAAGGGTGATTGTGCCAAGTCTTGATGTGCCAACAAGTAGTGCAATGTATAATGGACTGAACTGTACAGAACTTACTTGATGTTCCACGAGCTGATGAATTCAAGACATTGTGAAACTTAAACCAATTACTCATCCTGGCAGATGAGGATGACCAATCGTGATTTAGAACCAATCACGGTAAACAAAGTATAAACACAAAGTGGTATTGTGGTGAGCTTGCTCTTCATAACTTCCTATTAATTTCGGCTTACCAATTAAACAACTCCCAAAGTGCACTTTTAAGAAGTGTAAAATATGTTTCACTGTGCTGTTTTGCAGGCACATTGGCCTATCTAGTCTGTTATGATATAGGATTCGTGCAAAGTGAATTATAGTAAGCTTGTTCTGGATAAATCATATTTGGGGAATCCTATCAATTAAACAACTAAACAGAAACAGGTTGAAAGATACCAAATAGGCACTCCATATCAAGCTAAATAAAAATACAACACTCATTTGGTCTACTTTAATGTACTCATACCAAAATAGACTGCCTACAGTTCTACAGCGGTGTGTTATGGGTTGTTCTATGTACATTGTGACAAGATTTTTTTATCTTGTTTAGCCCTCGTCTTACCAGAGGGTTGGCACCCCAGTGAACTTTCTCCGGTGCGTTAAAATTCACAGGTATATTGTTTTCTCAGTATTTTGGGGTAATTGAGAAAAAGTTTGGGTAAAGGTAGCAACCTTCACCGGGTTAGGGTATGCGTCAATGAGTGTGTGTGTGTGTGTGTTGGGGGGGGGGTAATTTATGGTACACTTTTATGGTCAATTTCTATTAGTATAGCTCTATAACTTTATGGTAAGTAAAATTATCAATGCCAACCTTTAAAGCTGCGAACATCATGAAATCCAATATTCCTACCTTTTATAGTGCAACATTTGATTTTTTGCCTATTTTTGGTGAAATTGAAATTTTTGCCGACTCGGTATAGTTTATGACAGTAAGATCGTTTACAAGTTTAATCTGATGTTCAGTCGGTTTATATGAAGAATTTATTTGCTCTCGTCGCCACTCGACCCAATCTGAGCTACTAGCATTCCGGTCTAGGCAACGAAATTGGCCCTAGTACTACACTTATATTCCAAAAGACACCAAAATATGAACTTTATATTGTCCCAAAATGGCTGCCATTTTGAAAATGCCATGATAGAAGAATCACTCTTATCTTACTCTTCCCAACTCAAGACATCTTTATGTTCATCTTGACATAGTAAATGGAGACTGTGCCACCGATAATTAAATTTTTTGACACCCCCACTGAAATTACTACTGCTGAAAAATTACAATAAAACGCGGGTAATGGCCAGCCATGGGGTGTGGAAAAACAAATGGCTGCCAGTCAGTTAATGTTCATCTTCTTATTAGCTAGTGTTGTCCTTGTTTACATGCAAGTTTTGGCACCAAAACTAGCCTCCTCGCACCATTCACAACTTCCGAGATAATGATTTAAAATTTTACCAAAAATGAAGGCGGCCATGTTTTGAAACCAAGATGGCCGCCATCTGCCCCCCTGGGAATTCTCCATCAAACTTTTTCTTGTTCTTCTGGGACCGCTACTTAAGGCATCTAAATGGTGTGATGCTTTTATCATTTGAATCCCACGGGATTCCATAGTCCCTTGTACTATAAATACGTTTTATTGTGTCAAAATAATGTACGATTGAACACGTTCTGCAATTTACATGGAACAACCACTAGATCACATTTGGAACACGACTGGACGCGTCATTCTTATAGTGTTCTGCAATAACAAGGAACAGTCCTAAAACAATAGATTTAGGTTTAAGATTTTTTGTAGATTGTTTAAGGAATCATATATTATATATCATTCCTTAAACAATATACTAAACAATTAAATATACAGGTATATATGTTAATTCATATATGGAGTTTTTTTTTATTTCTTGCTTACACAGTTAAGTAGACCTAATAATAGATTAGATGTTGTACCTATAATAATTTAACTTTAAAACTCTAATATATACTTTTAAATTGAATTTGCTACAATAAAATAGTAATGAACATTTCTACAAGAAACAGAATACTATTTAATTGATAAGGCTGTTCTGTTTCATGGGCACCTTGGAAGCTAGATGGTTTTCGTGAAATACATAATGTTAATATAAATTATCTAATAACACTAACTCGTATACTACTTGTGTAACTAAATGTTCTAATGTGTAGCACTATTACCCATTATAATAAACCTGGTTACAATTTCCACACAGTTTCATTGTTATATATATATAGTATTGGTATTGGTCAAGCGCATCTTGTTTAGTTGGAATTATTAAGTAGTTGTGATACAATCGTTTCGAAACAAAGTGGGGAAAGAACTGCATTTTCTTAGTGAAATTTGGAGGAAATGTGTAATTTGCTGTGCTAGTGGTTTAATGATTATGATTTCATGTCGCTGTTTTTGTAAGTGGTCTGACTGATACAATTGAAAATATGAATTTAATTGTAATTCAGTTTTCACTTTTATTTGCTTCCCATATGACTGAGACAAGATTTTGTTACTGTTTAGCCCTCGTCTTACCAAGATAGTGGGCACCCCGTGAACTTTCCATCCGGTGCGCTAAAATGCCACAGGTATGTTTTCTCATTGCTTTTGGGTAATTGAGAAAAATTTTGGGTAAAGGTAGCACCTTCACCAGGGTAGGTGTATGCCGTCAATGAGTGTGTTTTGTGTGTGTGTGGGGGGGGGGGTAATTATGGTACACTTTATGGTACAATATTCTCATTAGTATAGCTCTATAACTTTATGGTTCAGTAAAACTAGTCATTGCCACCTTTAAAGCTGGAACCTCATGAAAATCCAATTTCCTACCTTTTATAGTGCAAAATTTTATTTTTGCCTATTTTTGTTGGAATATGACAATTTTGCCGACTCGGTATATAGTTTATGACAGATAAGATAGGGGTCCCAAAGTTTAATCTGATGTTCAGTCGTTATATGACGAATTTATCTGCTCTCATCGCCACAACCCAAATAGATCTACTGCATTCCCGGTCAGCAAAATGCCCTAGGAATAACTTATATTGCCCTAAATTACAACCAAATCTGACTTTTTATATTGTCATAATGGCTGCCATTTGATGCAATATAAAAGAATCACTTCTTACTCTTACCAAATCATAGACCTCCTTATGTACATCTGACTAGTTTTAAATGGAGCCTGTGTCGCCATAATTAAATTTGTATGAAACTCACCACTGAATTACTGCTGAACATGGTAAAAAACGCGGTAATTGGCCGCCATTTTGAAAAACAAAATGCTGCCAGAGTTAAATGTTCATCTTCTTATTAGCTATGTTGTCCTGGTGGTTAACTGCAAGTTTTTGGCACCAAAACTAGCCTCCCTATCACATTCACAACTCGAGATATGATGTAAAAATTTACCAAAAGGCCGGCCCATTTTGAAAACCAAGATGGCCGCCATCTGCCACCGCTGGGAATTCTCCATCACAACCTTTTCTTGTTCTCTGGGACCTACTGAAGTCCATCTAAAGAGGTGTGATTGCTTTAATCATTTGAATCCCACGGGATTCCATAGCCCCTTGACGATAAAACTTTATGTGGTGTTCAAATATGTACGATTGAACACGTTCTGCAAATGTACATTGAACACCACTAGACATTTTGGAACATCGACTGGACCGCGTCATTATTATGTGGTTCTGCAATAACAAGACAGTCTTAAACAATCCAGATTTAATTGTGTAAGATTTATTTGTATATTGTTAAGGAATCTATATATTATATATAGAGTCCTTAAATATACTAACATTAATATACAGGTAATAATGTTTATTCAGATATGGATGTTTTTTTTAGTTTCTCTGGGCTTACACATTTCACGTAGACCTAATATAGATCGATGTTTACCTATAAGTGAATTTAAAACTTAAACCAATATATACTTTAATTGAAGTTGCTACTAATAGTAATGAACATTCTACAGAAACAGAATACAAATTTAAGTTTGATAAGGAGTGTTTATGTTTCATGGGCAACTTGTAGCTAGAGTGGTATTTCAGTGAAATACATATGTGTGAATATAAATTCTCTAATAACACTAACTATATTACTTGTTGAACTAAATGTTCTACCTGTGTAGCACTATTACCAATTATAATGAAACCTGGTTAACATTTAACAAAGTTTCATTGTGAATATAGATATTATGAGTTGTAGCGCAGCTTTTAGTTGGAATTATTAAGTAGTTGTGATACAATCGGTCGAAAAAAGTGGGGAAAGAACTGCATTTTCTTAGTGAAATTTGGAGAAATGTTGTAATTTTGCTGTGCTAGTGTGTAATGATTATGATTTGCATGTCGCTGTTTTTGTAAGGGGTCTGACTGATACAATTGAAAATATGAATTAATTGTATTCAGTTTTTCACTTTTATTTGCTTCCCATTGCGTGAAAATATATAATTGAATTATGATTGAGTGATCTACCTAAAAGTATTCTATTTTTATGTAGTTTGGGATTTTTTTCAATATATGTATGATATTTTTCGACTGCAAAATGTAGATTGCGTTCTTATGGTTAAAATATATGGATTTTATGGTTAAAATATATAGAGAGCGTGTCTATTATGATTATAACAAAACGGTATTAGTTTTGTTATGATTTTGTTTCCGAAATAATATTATTAGAGGCCGTATATACATTTCAAGTATTAAATCTGTACTACAATATTAAGTAGTTTTCAAAAATATTTGTTGATGATAATTTAGATGTTGCAGTAGATTTATATCATGCTTATATTTGCAATTTTTCCAGACTGATGTGTATTAAGTTGCTACATTTCTTAATGATCACATTTAAAGGAGTTGGTTGACTTATGATTTACAACACAGTGACTTATTTTCTAGGAAATGAAAGGGAGCAAGCGTGTTTATGGATTAACTAATTTCACAGATAGTGTGAAGTGGTCGACCACTAACTTTAATTCGTTTTTAGCCAGTTCCTTATGTAATTTCCGTGAAATGCATTTTATACTTGTATTAAATGTTGGTAGGATGGATATTTCATTTAAAGGGATTAGCAGCGATTTGATAATTCTAAACATCGAAAAAATCATTAAAATTCAGTCATTTTTTTCTATTTTTGTTACTGGCATGGCATGGATATGCTAACATAACCTACAAGTGGTTGGCTTGAAATCCTTGTATTAAAGGCAAGGCAGTATTTTTATCTGATTCTGTAATTTTTATACGTGCGTATCAAAATTCCGACTTGAGATCAAAAAAGCCTTTCCCGGTGAATAGCACAGATTTTCAGCGTGATATTGTGCACCATGATCAATGTAGTTTGACCTCACACACAAACATTATTGATCTTTGTTTATTTTGTACTGGTGTAAACCCCAATCAGCTGTTTAGTGCAGATTTTGAGACGCCTTCGCTCTATGTCTATTTGCGGGAGACGGTATGACAAATTTCCTCAAATACTTCATTTTTTCACTATTTGGTAGTTAAATATTAAAGCAGTTATATGGAATTGTACGTACTTATCCCTGGTTTATCAAAAACATGCATTTCCACATTTTTGCGCTTCTCTCGCATTATCGCTGCCAATCCCTTTAATGCAGTCATTCATCAACTATAACTTAATGTAGTAAATTCCAGTTTAAGTAACATAAGGCACATGCTAGTACAATTTACAGTTTTATATCAGAGTGTTGCAATACGTCAATAACTTAAAATGATAGTATATATAGGTTTTCCCGGCCAATTTCGCAATTAACGTGTTCCATTTTATAAAAGGGACATTCGTTTTCGCGCGAAATTGAACGATGATGTATATTGTTATTTCAATTAAGCAAAACGCCATTCGATTTCGTTAAAGGAGCATTCGACCGCGTAGAATGGTCGGCCAATTGCGTAACTAGCTCAATCGATTTCAATTGGATTAGCTTTGCGATTCAATTCATGTTTTCTATTTCGCCATTGAGATAACAAAAATGAAAAATGTTCTTTTGAATTAGCAATATTTTGCGTTTAATCATATAGTCAGGTGAAAATCATTCCTTCCTCAGCATTTCGGCATTGAACAATATTATATGACTGATACATAGATATAATGGAATTAAAATGACCTGATGGTAGCCTATTTTAAAAAAAGCCAAATGTAGACCTTTCTGAAAGGAATGGATCATGATTAAAGATAAAAAGTATTGATTTGAAGTTTACATAAATGAGTGTATAGCACAAATGCTCATAATTAAAACACGGTGGCCTTTAAAAGACATGATCAGTATCAATGCTGAGCATCATACATTCATACATATAAAAAGGAAAATTAAGAAAGTGGCAGGGATATGTATATGATGAAAAGTGAAGATAACCACAGTGATTAGCTGAGTAAAGCAGAGAATGAAAAGTTAAACTTTGAATTGCAAATGAAACTCATGCATAAGCAACTTAACAGAATTAATTTTTATTTGAAAAATGTACATTCTAATTTGACGATTCAAATAATCATGTGAATGAAAATAGCCGCCATCAAGACAAATGTTCAGTGTGTTCGAAAAGTTTGAAAACAAGTTTTAAATATTGGTCCAGCCGTTTGGATAGTGGAATAAAAAATGTGCACTAAATTGGCCCATAAAATTAATTAATGTGGTCACTCGACCACATTTGGGGACGTTTTTGCTCAAAACATCAAAGAAAACATTTCATGCGCAAATAAGAAACATATGTATTTTCATCTGATATGAAAATCTCAAGTTTGATGGAGTGAAGTGGGTGATGAGGTCATATATCGGGTCACCCACCTTTAACCTATTTTTTTTCAATTACATTACTGTACATGACGAATTAAATTTGCCGGAAAAAAATATAGGCCTATAATTATATATGTGTGTCCTGAAGATATGAAATTCCTAAAATTTGTTTTGACATGTTTTACCAAAATAGATATTTTACTGATTTTGTCATTGTAGATTAAACGTAAACGTATATTGTAGGCCTATAACGTAACGTAATTGAATGCATAATCGCCAATTAGAATAGCAATCCACGAAATTGAAAATCAACCGTACATTGTTTCGCATAGCGAAAGCACGTTTGATGATTTTTCGAATAAATGCGAATGGCGAAATTGAGAAAGCATAAAGAACGCAACTCTTGCATTACCATAAGCTAACGGTTTTGCTGTACAAACGCAATTGATTGCGAAAATGGAATAGAGTGCTCACAGTACGAAATTGTACTTAGGATTTATACCGATAAGCCCAAAACTGCGAATTGATTGCCAAATTATTTTTTTTGTTGATAAAGTGCAAAATTGGCCTGGAAAACCTATATTAAAGTGAAATACCTATCAAAATATTTGATGAAACTAAATTGTATAATTGTAACATTTTAAAATACTATAATAACCTTTCAAAATAACGAGACCTCATTAAATTTTTAGGTCTGGTCCTTCAACCGTGAGAGGTAAGAGTAATTATTTAATGGCCACAGGTAAAAAAGTTATGATACGCATACAAGATCTTATTCGCTCCGTAATAAAATGTTGACCTAAATACAGTTTGAAATTTCTCATATAATAGACGGATGTTTCAATTGAAGGTATCAGGATGAAAACAAACACCAGCATGTATTTCATTAACGTTGTTATTTAACATAACTTACCTTTGACATGGCAAATATCATTCCTAATCACAGCATGGGAGAAATAATACATTCTTATAATCAATACCACAACACAAGTTTTTATTTGGTCATCAAAATGGAACAACCATTTATTTTAAAGATTACGCGAAACGGATTTGACATTCCGGCCATCAATGGCTACGCTTCAATCATTAACTGGCCATTGTATAACTGCATTGCCTCATTTCGAGTAAGCCGATTCTGTACTGGAACTTTGTACCATGTCAAAATATGTTTTTGTAATGGCAAACAAAGGCCTAGCCTCTGCATGGCACGGGATTGAACCCCATATCAAACCACACCCGTCTTAATATGCAAGGAGTCTGCACGAATTTAAAATTACTACAGTATCACAAACTGAATATAACTTTCTATATACTTGTGTTTAACAAAGTTTTTTTTGTACTGGTTATGTTTATATCAATAGCACAGGCCGTTTAGAAGAAAACTGACAGTGCATGGGCGATTTCAATTTGTGACCACTACAAATGCAAATATTGGTGGCAATCTGCCGTGTTTAATCTAATTTTGAATGACTGAAGAGGTTATTGGCTGTATTCCTATACAATTTACACAGTATATTTATTGTAATCAAATGTCATTAATGAAGTTTTGAGTACTTTTTGAGTAAAGTAATATACAACTTTGAAGCAGCGTTGCATAACACTTAAGTGACCAAGTGGTTTTTCACTCCCGTTGGTGCCCAAGGGGGTTCCATGGACCCCCCCTAAGGAAACCCCTTTCCTTCCCCGATGCATTTTTGCATGAATTTTACCACATGTTAAGGGTCACAAGACAACCCCAAATCAGCAACAAAAAATGAATTTGTTATTTTGCTGCAAATTTCGGGGCAAAACATGTTTTCAAAACCGGCGAAAATTGGGGAAAACAGGATGGACAATTCAAATGAGCCTTGGGCTTACACAACATTTTGAAAACTTATTTTATGTTGATAGCTATCTAGAAGAACCCAAATTACATCTATTTAACACAAAACTAGCAATTTATGGGAATCCTGTATTTTTAGGGTGTGCAAAATACAAGTCATTTCCCATAGAGTTTGTACAGTAACGGTTGGCAAAACATCCCTGATGAATTGTGGTTTTAGCACAAAGGCTGTTTAATTTTTTAAGTTTCCAATAATTGTTATTAACATGTATGGTGAATTAATCAGCAAAAAAAATTGCTTGTTCTTGGTTTCATTCCTATTTTAAAAAAGGATTATGAAATGACTTACCGTTAGTGCCCAGGGGGGGGGGGTTCCATGGGACCCCAACTAATAACCACTTAACAGGCTGGTCGATTTTAATTATTTTGGTATAGCTGAAAAGAAGCGCATTTTAAAATTTAAAAGTCAGACTAAAACAAACAAATTCCGGCCGCAAAAATCCCACGAGTCGTTAGCGCCAGCGTTGTGAAAAACAAATTTTGCGGTTCCCTAGGAACCCCCCCTTGGGCACTACGTGGTTAAAGGACTCAAGATTGTCTGGTGACGAGGACCTTAATTTTATATTTTTATTGGACATTAGTTTACTACTAATTGCTGTGTGAAATAGCAAATGTACTTAATCTAGAAATCAATTGTGTAAGAATGGTGGATTCGTAATTTAATGTAAAGGCAAGGCATTCTACGGACAGAAAGGTTTATGATGAGGTTATTGATGAGGGGGGGTTATCCCCCTCCCGTGGGACTTCAGCTCCGGCCGCCTAAAATAAATGCTTAATATCTAGTAAAAAAGCTTTCAAAGGTAATCGTCTCTCCTCCTTTCCGCTTTTAGCGAAAAAATAGGAAGGTGCGCCTCACGGGGTGGTTGGTTAAAGGGGAAGGTAAGGGGGGGTGGTTGCCACCCAAGATTACATTTGGATGGGGCATTTTTTGAAAAATAGTACTGCACCAGTATGGCTCTAAAACTCATGTTTATGTAAATGGCCAATGCCCTCATTTTAGAGCTGAAAACCGCATGGAAAACCGATATTCCTACTTTTTAGCGCAAAAATTGGATTTTCGCTTATTTTATTTCGGTGGAAAATTGCCAATTTTGCCGACTCGCGGAATTGATGACGTCACCGTGATGCCAGACTAGGTATGTTGGTACTCTTGTGGTATCAATGGAAGAGGAGGACCATAGCTATACACTGGTATCCCAAATTCATAAGCATCAGGTGATTCATAACGAATTCCCGAGGGAGAGTGGTGGAACCCTGGTAAACCGTTTTGTTACACAAAAAAAAAAAAAAAAAGTTGGTAGACGAGGGTAAGGGGATTAAGGATAAACTCATTGCTGGCTTCTGACAATACAATTATGTTTTCATGATGAATTGTTTAACTTCGGCCACAAGGCTGAAGTAGTTCTACTTTTAGTTATTAAGTAAAGGATATTACACGCGTTACTCTCCGTTCGTGGATGAGAATTGGCTGAGGGGCTACGCCCCGCAGCCAATTCTCAGCCACGAATGGAGAGTACGAGTGAAATCCGACTTAACACACAGCTGGGACGTCACCCTATTGATTTTTTCGCTCATTATTGCACGGAAGGAGGAGTGTTTTGAAATTAGTGCTCATTCTAAGATAATCTACGATTGAAGCGGATACAGTATTCAAAGGTTTGTAGGAATAGTGTGAATTAAGAGTCTTATAAAGCATTACTGGACAAAACATTCTTTGATGTGTATATGATGAAGATTAGGATCACGATTGATCGCATTTTCAAGTTCCCGCATCAGAATTTCGTACTACTGCAGATTCATTGGTATAGTGGTGGTGATGTTGCTGTCACAGTGTGCTACAGAGTGGATATAATGTAACATTAATTTGATACTCGTCATTGCTTCATAACCCTTTGATTAATAGAGTAGCTCTGCTATGATGGAAAATACCGGCCACAAATGGTGTAAACGAGATTAAGATGTATGACTCAACCACGTATATGGTCAAGCAGAAACTGGGTCATGAGTGAAATTGCCTCTAGACAAAGTGGATATGAACCCGCGTTTCTTGGAATACAAGTAAATGCACTTGAAAACTGAGAATGGCCGGGAAAATGTTATTGTATATTGATCATTGATTCGTTCTAAATGATAATAACTGAATGTGGATTGAATCAAATCGAACTGAGGGAGTATGGATTTAACGAATGATGAGGATCTGTAAATAGGCTGTATCCATTACCCAGATATCCAGTAAAATGCCGATGGCAGAAGGAATAGATCGGGATATACTGATATCGACAAAGGCTCATATGGGGACAAAGATCACGGATTTGTAGTTTTCTCCGTGGATAGCCAAGGATTAATAGGAACTGGTATAGTTTGAAGGTGCGTGGTCTCGTTTTTCCTATTAGCCCAAAAGAGGTCGGCTGTACGCGAGAATACAGGTTTTCAATCGCATTGTCCGCATTCGTTTTTTTAAGGGAAGTTTTTTCAATGATTAATGTGCCGATAAAAATGTCGAGGAACGAGTTTCATACGTACCCCCTTAAAATTGTACAGGAGGACAATTTTTTTTGACTACACTCACGAACAATCACTCCTAAAACCAAAATTAAAAAAAAAATTGTACATGGACAAACATGAAAAGGAAAAACCTGTGTTGTAGGCATAGCCTGATGACTAAAGGTGCAACGAGAGAGTTGAGGCACCCAAATATAGTGTCATAAATAGTAGTCATATAGATTAGATACTGCCTTGTATTTCGCTACAGAAAGCCTTATAAAGAGAAAAAAAGAGGGATTTTTATCGTGCTTATATTTCAATGTACATAATCATAGGCTGAATTTTATGAGCCTATACGAAAATTAGCAATTTCACAATTTTTGTACCAAAGAACACTTCTCAGCTTAAGTTCTTTAGATGGGGATATTTTGATGGAAAGCCTTATATCAATGCAAAATCAGTACTGTCGATTTTTTTAAGGAACAGCTATGTGATATATCTCTCGTTGCACCTTTACTGGCTCTATGAAAAGCATGCTTTGATTGTTCTGTCGTGCAACGACAGAAAACCAAAGCATCTAAATTATCATCTTATTTACATTAAAAGACGGTGTATGTTGTATTCAGCTTAATTATTCCTCCATGTGTGATCGAATTATGTTGATATGCTTTTCAAATAAGCAAAACTCGGGCTCTGATTTTCGACAAAAATGGGGCGCTGCTTCATAGAAATGTCCTTCTTTTCTGTTCTGGTTCGGCGGAGGATCAGCTCAAAAATGATTCACACACGTTTGGGGTTCTGGTGCGTGCGGGGGGCTAGCTTGAGTCTTGTCTTGTAAATAAAAAAGAAATTTAGTCGCAAATTTATATGAAACAAACTGAAATAGCAATATACTTTAACATGTAACAGAGAAAAATATATGATTATGATTGACGCTTAATAATAAAAGGAAACACAAATTAAATTACATTAACGAAACGCACAAAAAGATACAAGAGCCAGCAAGTTTCGCGTTAGATTTTGACAAATTAAAAAAAAACAAACGGAAAACCGAAAAAATATCTAGGGCCTAAGTACATGGATACAAAAGTTGAGGGGACAAATGACATAAACGTAGATCAACCCATGCATGAATATAAGATCAAATAAGTCAAAGGTTCAAAAATACTCTCAAACACAAGAATTTATATAGTTGATAATATGTTATGAAATACTCCAAGGATACAAAATAATTAAAAAAGGACGAAATTCTGGTGAGATTCATAACTTACCCTAGAAAAATAAACAAACTACCACAAACTAAAGATACGAACCAAAATTAATTCGTTGTATGGGTATGATATAGTTATTTTCATGTATTTTATCAAACGCAAATATATTTCTAATTGTTGCCCATATTGTTAATACGGCTGTAGTGTTTTCCTGCCAGTGTTGCGCGAATGCGAGCGAATGTATCCAATAACCGCCTTCGTAAACTCGGCGAAAAGCAGTCGCTTCTGGAGTTACGATGCGTGGTCTTGTACTTCGCTCCCATTCGTGCAAAAAATGGAGCGACAAAACAATACCGTGACGTCACAGAGTGTGTAAATAAGGCTAATTTAAAAATGTTTTTGTAAATGTTGAGCTGATTGGGTTTTGTAATGGTGCGCAACCTGTAGTGTTAATTACAAAAATTATGATATTGAGGTATAATATTGAATTGAAGTAAAGCAGATAGTTTAAAAATATCTGGCCACTACCCGTATTAACTCCAAACGCATGTCTTGAAATGCATTATAAGCTGTTGATATATTTACTTTAATGAAACATGTTTATTAGATATGTAAAGACAACGGATGTTTATGAATTCATCAAATGGAAAAGTCCCAGTACATGCTATGCAGTGGCGATTGGTTCTAGACCCTACCTAAGACACGGAAGTTTGGTGAAGAAAATCGCTGGGATTATTATGGACTTGATAAGTGTTGTCAATGGTAAATGAAGTTCAGTACGATTTTAAAGAGACACTGGCACATTTGAAAAATAGTGGGCACTCAAGATTATATTTCCAAAATCGATAGGTTTTGCAGGTGTAAGGCGTTATATACCAAATGCCCTAGCCAAAGATTATAGACCAAAATCAGCTTCCTTATGGGGAAAACAGAACGATTTTATAATTTAACGTCGCCGGCGACGTTAAATTCAGCAGACGACGAAATTCGCGTTTAACACAAGAACACGCACGCCGTTATCATTGTTTCCCACTCATGCACATGTGATCGGCTATAACCTTTATAGATCCTAAACCTTTATAGGGGTTTAATATGCAGGTGAGTGCGAGTCAAAAATATCATGTAATATACATTTGTGAAAAAGTTATGGAAACTTAAAAGTGGCCTTACAAATTACGTAGATGTCTTTATCCTCATTCAATGTCCCTATGTTTTGGGGTATGTTATTTAGTGTAAAAAATCTCTGTTCTTCCAATGGCCTAGCTACCATTTGAGGGCAAATTGAAGAAAAAGTCCAGATGTGAAATGTGCCAGGAAGCTTGAACATCAGATGTATGGACGTATTACCTCTTGAATATGGAGTAATAATTTTAGACTTAAAGTTGGATTGAAATTATAGATTGTAAAACTTGCTTTATAAGTTAATACAAAACGACTTTCTTAAGAGCTGCATTGTTTTTACAGTACTTCTTCAAGGTTTTATATACAACAACATTTTCTTAAACTTCAAAGGGTGATCGTGCCAGTGACGGTGACAATAGTGTCTCCTTCTATCGATTAGTTACTTGCCCTCGCTGAAATGGGTCCTAAGCTGCCGTGGTAAACAAATTTTTTTGCGGGGGGGGGGGGGCGCTAAGGGGCACAATAATATGTTCAGGGGCACAGCATATATTAAAGTTTTTATAGTACAGTATATGCCTCTGTGTTCATGAAAATTGGCCGCGGGTGCGAAAATCCAAATATCCACGGGGGGGGGGGGGGGGGGCAAGGGTTCCCCAAGCCAAGGGAGATAAAGCTCTCCACGCCGAGCTGCACCCTTATGTTCAGGAAGGCAAATTGATCGCAAGGGAACAGTTGCGTTGAGCTAGCAAAGACGTTGGACATGTAGTCGATAATTCTCAGCGTATTGCCGGTTAGAATAGCTGCTGCTGTTGGCAACAGTTCGTCTTTCTGAAAGTAAAAAAAAAAAAAAAAACAGGTATGAGTATGCATACAATATATGTACAGTGTTTGGTAATAGCTTAAATATGATATGCACATTGTTTGGACTAATTAAGTTAATTCTTTAAGTAGATTATATTATGCAAGTTATGTAGGACTTTTGAGGGGTCAAGTGTGTAACGCAAATTAAGTTAAAAAGGTTACACGAGCACAACGAAATGAAGTTCATATGAGTTGTTACAGAAATTGCAAAGTTACGGTGATTTATTAAATACTATGTAATCTCCATCACAACCTCGTAAACAATAATTATTCCCGTTTACTGCGAACCTCCGCGACGGAGACGATACACAAAATAATTGAGCCCAGGTGGCAGCGTTATTTCGATTGCTGCTGATCGGCGCCAAATTCAACATAATATACGCTGCTAGGAACCAAATAGGATCGCCTCCTAACACAAGTCAATACAGACATTTACGATTAGTAAATAATGATTTTCAGTTGAAACCCTGTGAGGCTGATGTTACATGTACGTTTTAAAGATGTACTCTAACTATTTGTTCTTTATTTCATTTCGCGTAAACGATGCCTTTAAGAAGAAAAGGATCGAGAATAGAGATGAGGAAGAGGTGACACCTGAGCAACAGGAGCGATCAGAGAGGACAGACGAGAAGAGTTGTAGAGATAGAAAGAGGAGAGCAAATGCGAGAGAAGAGGAGAATGAGACGTCAAGGGAATAGAGAGGAAGAGGATCAGGAAAAATGGTGAAGACCTGAAGAGAAGAGAGGAAAAGAGGAGAAAGATGATGATGAAAAAAGTAGATTAGAGAAATAAGGAGAGAAGAGAGGGTAGGAAAGGAAGCGAATGAGAGGAAACAGGGAGAGAGAAGGGTGGTATAAGTTTGCTGTTTTGTGTTCACGGTAATACTTTCGTTTTTGGTAAGAAGTTAAACACCGCGAGTTTCTGAAAAAGTCATTCAATGCATCAGTTTTTTTAATTTTGGAATGATTATATATCTTGATTAATTTAGCAGGGGTTCGTAGAAAATGGCCAGTTTTTTTAATGCATCCAGGTGTTTGAAAAAAAAAAACACCAGGATTAAATATACTGCACCAACAGTGATTAGGAATTCAGCACTTACCACTTTATCTTACATATATTAACCCTAGTCTAGCCTGAGCCATTTTTTTGTAACAAAACTCACGAATGGGGGGGGGGGGGGTGGGGATTACCACCCCCTGTGAGCTTTGTAATTGAACCCCTGATTCCTTCAAATTTGGTACCAAAGGATGACTTATTCTGCCTATGGTACCGAAAGAAGGTAACAACACCCTCATTATGACTCACCATTGAACGTATATGTTGAGGAAAGTCCGAAAATTACTTGAATATAGGTGGAAAAATTTGATATTCGCCCAATTTTAAGCGGGAATCAAACACCTTATTATAGCTCGAAAATGCTGTTAGTATATAAAACTAATTCATTTCCATAAGTAGAGTCGAAAAATATGCATGAAAATCTGTTTTCCTAACCTTTTGGTTTTGAAAATTTTGCCAGGGTGTGTCTATGGAATGGAGTTGCGGACAGCGAATTTATGACGGCATTGTGACTTAATGCTAGCCATGTTGGTACTCATTTGGTATCAATGAAGAGGAGGACCATAGCACTATGTTACAAAATCAAGTGTCGTGATGTTCCTGGGTTGGTGTTAGGATCGGTGGTTTACTTCTCTACGAAGGGGGGTGGTGGCCACCCCCGATCCATCACTTTAGGATCAACCTGTACCTTACCTATACCCGGTGTGTTGGTATGTTTGTTTTGGGATGAAAAGGAGCGGAAATGTTCAATTGGACATCTTACATTAACTAATTTGGCACCAAAAAGGGGGTTTTAGCAAGCCGGGAAAAAAACCTGAGGGTGGTGGGAACAAGCCCCCCTTGGTTAGACGAGGGGTAAGAATAACACCTGGTAGTCTAAATAGGTTTAAGTTTCAAAATGTTTAGGTATTTGCCCACCAGGTTACGATGCTCATACAAATTAGAATTTCAAAGTTTACTACCTAAAGCACTCGTTGCACCACGTTCTAAACACTTTTTTTGGCAAGGTAACATGGATGGAGTATGGACTATATTGTAATCGTATATGTGTTGTTTGAGATTATAACTTTTTCTGGCGCATAATATTTTTGTATAGTTTCCTCACTTTTAGTTCTTTTTATGGGTCCTATTGTATTGACGCCGGGTGTTGAATTGACGGTGATTGATGTTTGTTAAATGAAAATGTTGATCGATTGAATACATCAGATTAGCACGGCTATTCATAAGGGAGCCTAAACAGCACAATAAGAGAAATTCATTTGGAAAAAATCTTATTTTTTTCGCGGTTTTGAAAGCAATCGAGGAAGAAATAATGGGAGAAAATCTATGTGTTGATCATTTCTATAAGGCATGTATAAAGGTTGGGCATCTTGATGTTTTTGTTAAAACGTGCTAATGAGAGCGTCACCCATCGCCTCCGCATCGCTACTAAAAACTAGCGGCATACAATAGAATGTCTCTTAAATAAAATATCGATTAGTTCAATCAAATTAGAATAGAAATTTCACAAATACTCCCATTTTGGCAAGTAAATACACGTTCATTGTCGAGCTGACAGCTTAGTTGCTTTGATATTGTATTGAGGATCACTTTGACTTTTCAATAAATGCTCTGAGAAAACAAAACAAGCTCATCTTGACTAAAGCTCTTGTAAAATTACATACTGTGTGGTCATTGAAAAAATTCAATAATTGCTACAGAAAAACAGCGCTTTAACTCTTAACGTTCCTAACATGACACAGAAATGTTATAAAGGCCACAACATAAGCGCGACAATGTTCATGTTTGCGAGAGTAAGGAAATGCCCTCTACGGGGTGGAAGGTTTGTTAGGGCTACTCAAACTTTCGGAAGTACTCCGGCTAGTGAATGACCAACCATTCAGAATTTTTTCTTAAAACAGATTAACACCCAACAGAGAACTCTTATAGAGTGCAGTTTATTTGTCATTACCTAGTACTCCAGTATATTACATACCAAAGAGGCCTGTGGGTTATCTTAGGATTGAAATTTCTCCATTTAAAGAGACAGTTTGAATTAGATATTTGTTTTCATGATTAAGACATTTCTAAAGATAACACACATATAATATTAGTATGTCCATTAAAAAGAGCATTGTTGCATATCATGATATCGTTGCAGGAGAAAAAAATATAAATGCTGAAAACAGAAACGTTCATATAAGAGAAATCACAGAAATTGTCTACAAAAATACGTGGGGATAATAATGGACGGATCGAACACACACTGACAACTCGTCTCCATTAATTTACTTGTTTTAGATGACAAAAGACAACCGATGTCATATATTCGGTGACTTTTTATAAACCATCTAATTATGATTTAAACAGCACGAGGGGCTTTCTGGCAACATAGATAAAAACGGAAAGAGAACAATAAAAACTGCAATTGTGATTGAAAGGAGAAGCATTATCTTAATTCCTATACCTTGATTCCATGGGTAATGAATAAAGATCACAGATGATAGATGAAGAAGAAAATAAAGAGATTAAAGACAACTCAAAATTGATAGCAAAGAGTTATTCAATGAAATAATAAAAATGAACAGATATCAAGGTTAAAACCAAGGGCTAATGAAATTATGTTTAAGTGGCGGTAAAAGCTTTTTAAAAATGGAACACGGTGACTTTCCATTTTAATTATTGATGAAATTTCATTATGATTAACTTAATTGCTTGATGGACAGTAGTGTTGGAGTATATGTTATGAAAAGTAACTACTCCTTTCGAGCACCAGAAAAGATAACTGTCATTAATCAACGCCCAGACAGAGGACGGAGGATAGACAGACAAGACACCAAAAATCTGAGCATCAAGGCCTGTTATCTGGTTCTCAGCACGTCAGACATAGTTGAGCAGTGGGTCTCCGTCGTTTGTCGGTTACGAGATGTTCTACCTTTAGGAGCATGATCTGGGATTGTAGGATTTCCGCAGATAGTGTTGCATATGCAGCAAAGTCCAAGTCAGTAGGTCTACAGCCCCCATCTTTACTCCTCCTCCTTTCTCAAGATGGAATCAAAGTAACTCTTCCCGGTATTATTGCAATACGAAAGTGCATAATGCAGATAACCACCAAAAACATTGACAAGGAGCAAGTGTGTCTTCCATGGAGGGGACTCCAGACTGGATGGCGAAACAGATCGGTTTCTCCGTCTGATGAGATCACCTTAGCTCTTGGTTCGTACAAGAGTCCTATGCATCAACAATTTGTTGTGGGATTCTCGGGACATATGCCTTAGTCGTTTGAGATTTTGCCTCTGTGGATGGTGTCAAAAAAGCCTTTCTAAATCAATGAAAGTAAGTATGGCAGGGGGGGGGGGGGGGGGGGGGAGGATTTCTTGCCCTTGATCCCTTTCTATGATCTCTGAAGGATAGTATTGCAATGGTGGTCTTTTTATGACGCCATTTGATTATTTCTTAGTTTGTCAACGGCGGCAGGTCGAATCATGTTGAGTAAATTTCTGTTGAATGTCTTGGCAATTATTAAGCTGAGACTTTCTTAAAACTTCTGTTAGTTTCTGACTTGTGCTAAGATCCCGACTGGGACTGGGGCAATGTGCACCAGCCATGTGCGTGTTCTATTTCTTTCGAGGCAGGATCGTTCCAAATGCACTAGACGTTCCAGATCAAATTCTTTATGACTTAGGTGGAAGGTGCCTCTTTGACCATGCTTTTCCTTCGACAGTGCTTTCTTTGGCTTCTCCTTTCTTCTACACTGAAGGACCAACTTGATGTCAAGGTCATCTTGAGATTTGTTTATATCGTCATTTCTTGTCCATCAACATCGGTGGGCTTCCCAAGAGGTCTGAAAGGGCTATACCAGTTGCAAGTTCTCTCGTTGGGACAACACCCTTCTATTTGACATGTTTACACAGTGCTTTTCTTCATTGAGTCATTAATTAGTTTCAGCTCTGGGCATGCTTACAGTTGTTATGGGCTGCCTTTACTCATTTAGTTTGGGGTTAGATCTTTCTTCCATCGCTGGTTGTGATGCTCTCTCTCTAGGATGTCTCAGGCATGGTTTAACTCCTTGTGTTTCTGTTGCTTTGTGCTGGTAGGTTTCATAGCTCATTCATATTCTCTTTCATGACGTATACTAGATATTGGTGTCATGTGAAATATTGAACCATTTGGCGTCTGCTTGATAGGGATTATCTTTCAGCAGCTTCGTTTGTTAGCACTGATGAACTGTTGGACCTCTCAGTAGGTGAACGGCCAGGTCTTCAGTGATTGAAACTATTTCTTGGGAGTTTGATATCAATTTGCAGTACGCTCCACTCATAGGGTATTTACGGTAGTGTCTTTTCTCCCATCAGGCTCATGGAGGAAATATGTGCTGATACTTATTATTGAAATAAAAAAGTTCGATGAATATAAAAAAACCAAAACGGAACTAAGAATTGAAAATCATGATCTTATTTTCTGGTAATGTTAATTTCGGGTAAGCATTCAATGTTAAGAGATCCAAAAACTAGCCCACGGGACTCCATTATGCTTTAAGTGTTTTATTCGCTCAATACATGAATGGTGTACAACTTGCTTGGGCGTCCAGTCGGCCCTTTAACAAGGCCTTAATCAAAAAGGATCTCTCGGACGTTCTTGGTATCCAGTAATAATTAATGAAATAAAATTGTAAGGGTTGTCATGCACCTTAATAAAAAAAAAAAAAAAAAAAAAAATGTGTGCCTTAATATGCAAGGGAATAGATCTTGGATCCCATTCGAGTACAAAATTTTGGGATTTTATTAGCATAATTATATGTAGCGCCATTTCACACGGTGCTCCTTTGAGCAGATGTATTAATTTCGTGTTTTAAAATTAAAAATCGATGTAGTTCATGAAAATTAATGGACCAAGGGGTTTCACTCCCGTTGGTGCCCAAGGGGGGGTTTCCATGGGGACCCCGCACCTAAGGAAAACCACCCCGACCGAATTTTTGCACGAAAATTTATATACCACATGTGAAGGATCATACGACAACACCAAATCAGAAATAAAAAGAGATTGTTATTTGAGGTGCAAATTAGGGGCCAAAACATTGTTACAAAACACGCGAAAATTGGGAAAAAGACGAAAAATTCAAGAGTCTTGGCTTACATCAAACATTTTGGAAACGTATTTGATGTTATTATCTATTTCTAGAAGAACCCAATTACATATATTTAACACAAACCAGCAGTTTTAGGGAATCCTGTATTTTACGGGGGTTGTTAGCAAAAATGCACGTCAATTTCCATAGAGTTTGTACAGTAACGTTTGGCAACGTACATGAGTAAATTGATTGTTTCAAGCACTAAAGCGGTAATATTTTAATGTACTAAAATTTTAATGTTACGTACATGTAGTGTTATACTGCTATCAGCAAAAAAAAAAATTGCTTTGGTTCCGGTTCTTATCTTATTTTTTAAAAATATTCTCAAATGGTACTTCCCGTTAGTGCCCAAGGGGGGGGGGGGTTCCATGGGACCCCCATAATTATCTCATTAACGGCTGGGGCCGATTTTAATTTTTGGATTGAAAAGAAGCGCATAAAATGTCATGACAAGTACAAAAAAAACTTCGGCGCAAAAAAATCGCACCGCTGTGAAAGCGGCCAGCGCGAAAAACAAATTAGGGGGTCCCCTAGGAACCCCCCTTGTCACTTAAGTGTAATAATCTGTTAATATGCAACAATGTGGAGATTATGACGTTGTAATTTTATTAAAAATAAGATGAAATTTGCTACATATAGATTGAACATGTTAGTGCTCGACTATGCTTGTACATATTCATTCTTTATGCTAAATGTAAAACGACGATGAACATTTTTCAAAAGAGGAAACTCTTGTAAACAACGTGTAGAAGTAAGTATGGTCCGGCGTACTCATATTCAGGGAACAATGGGGAACAATAGGGGCAATCGTTTCAGTGACTCTTTACGCAAATAGTTCACGCTTTATTCCGTTATCGTTATGGAGCGGATGTGGCTCCCCGCCGCGGACTATATCTGCTTTCCACACAACTACACAATTTGTGTCCTTAAAAGAGCCAAATTTGCCATCTCAGAGGAGTAAATAAATCACTCCAAAAAAGATCGGATACACCCCTCTTTTTCGTGTTGATCTTCGTTTACTGGTTAAATTGCTGTAAAAAAAAAAAAAAAAACACTGGTGTGGTAACAGCGTTTCACTCGTTTGAGAGTGAATTTTTTTTAACTCGTTATTTGGAAAAAAAGTAAGGAACAACACACAGACAAATAGACTAACAATAAATTCAAGCAACAAAACACAGTCAACTGTGTCGTTTTAATAAATAAACCAAAACTGCTTTATTCGGGATACAAGCTTAGCGCAGACATAACAAATTAAAAACATGACTAACCAGTGCAGTGACACGCCGCAAGTTTCAGAGCTTTAACAATGAATTCGGTTGCACCACCCCACAAGCAAGTACGGCCGTGTGCATAATGCAAACTAATTGTGATAACGAGCGAGATTGAAATTAGCTAGATTAATTTGCTCTATCAAAATCATCTTGACAAAGTGTCGATATTAATAACTGGCCATGTACAAACCGACTTCTTAAAGACTAGGCTAACTAAAGCCCGCGCGGCGAGCCGCCCCGGTCGCTGCCGAGAAGCTGGCAGGCAATCAAGGTTTGAGGCAACGCGTCCGCTGCGTGATTTGGCGGTATATTGCTTATTACATCTATTTACTTCACCACTGAACATAGTATTGGAGGACTTTGAAAAGATCTGCGGTGGTATTATGCGGGGGGAGGAAAGTACCAACAGATGATGCTAAATTATAGTTCGTAGGAAAACATAGATTACAAGAAAATACGCTATGCGTTAATAAATTATATTTCTAATTATTGGAGCGTGGGCATTTTTACTTAGAGGTCATCTGATTATCATATAAAATTATTATGCAAAGTGAACGAGATTATTTTCTAAATCAAAAGTTAGTCTGATATACTGAGGTTACAATTTGTTTCTTTGGGAAGAAAGATACGTTGTAAAACTTTCAGAGATTGTTTTAAAACTTAATTGAAAATGTGAAGTTTCTGAGCGCTTTTAATAGCACTATCAGCGATTTCTTCTACAATCTAAACAAATCGCGCCCCTATTTCATCAAAGTCCATTTTTGGCATGTTCCATTGACTTAGTTGGAGTAAAGACCCCTGGAAATTGGTAAGCCGTTAACAGCCGTTATTTTGTCAGAAAATTATGAGTAATGCTTTGTTATATAAAAGTCGGGAACCGACTTTTAAGGTTCTAAAAACATCGTAAATGGCAGGCTTCACAGACGCTTTTTTAAAAATGCTAATAAATGTCTGTTTTCCATACGAAAGATATAAGGTGTTGATATGAACCCTAACACTAGCAGCACTTTAGCGACAAAATGGCATTTTGAATATGACTGATACGGCTTTAAAAGCCGTGGAGATTAAATCGTGCACATAGCGTGTTACGAGGGCGGCCACCGGGCCGGTACCGCGAGGCCGGTACGGAAGGGCAGAACAGGCGGCGGGGCGCTGAGGAACAGGGAGGAGCGGCAAAGGAGGGCATAAACCTCCACACACAATTTCACGGCATATTTTTTTGCAGAAACGTTTCTGCCATGCTGCTTTATGAGGTGCACTGTGGTTAGCGTTAAGATTAGGTTAATTTAAATTTTGGTTAACAGCAAATTTTACAGAACATTTTAAAAATGTTTCTAGTGTACCGCTCGTTTAAAAGCTAACATAACTTATAATTATGTCGTAGTTGTTCAATAGGTTGTCTGAAAATACTAATCAAATTACATGCACTTACTAGTCTCCCTACTTAATTTTGTAAAGAATAACTTACTTCCCAAGAACGAAAAGAACGGCGTTTCC
This sequence comes from Ophioderma brevispina, assembly GCA_023653785.1. NCBI lineage: Eukaryota > Metazoa > Echinodermata > Ophiuroidea > Amphilepidida > Ophiodermatidae > Ophioderma > Ophioderma brevispina. The sequence goes on from JAMKCH010064423.1 coordinate 116,831, forward strand.
AAAGACTTCTGCCGTGGGCAACGCTAGTGCACTGTTAAAATGTTCATAAAACGTCGTCGTTTTACTGCCTGAGCGGGACTACAACAGCTGGTTTTTTCTAAAAACGCCCGTTTTTACAGATATATTTGACGTTTCAAGTCCAAGAGTACAGTTATTTGCAAGTTCAAGTCCACGATGACCTTAAACGATTTTTTTTTTTTTTGGAATATTTAAAAGGGTGTCACGAATTGTGTGGAGGTTAATCTTTGATAAAGGCATTCAGTGTTTTGGATGTGGATTGTTTGAACGTTGGCTAAAAACTTATCGAACTAGTGTCTCGTATTTGAACACCTGGTATAACGAATCATTCCCATAAGCGGGGATCTCCGGAGTGTCAGAACCTCGAACTGTGTCCATAGATCACTGTAAGAGTAGTGGCATCATTTGTATATATTAAACATTTTTTTCGGGATGAAGCATCTTTTTACTAACTCGCTAAATTTAATAATACGAAAAATTATGTATAAAGTTAATCCCACAAATATTTCATTGCCGTTTCAAACAAACTTAAAACCACATATCAGTTTAACGAATGTTTCACGACGGTGAAAGTTGAGTGGTCATTGAAAATGTTGTACACTGATGAACAGTCCCGGGGGCTTTTGACAAAAGTTGCTAAGGATAATATCAAAACGTTACATAGGGCTGATCGGAATTCTACTTTCCGGAGGGGGGTGGTTACCATCCCCCCCCCCCGCCCCCTATCGATCACTGGGATCACCCTGTAATCTTACCTATAACCCCGGTGGTGTTTGTTTTTTTTGATTTAAAGGAGCGGAACATGTCATGCAATTCCTTAAATAATTTGGGCACAAAAAAGGGGGTTTTAGCAGCCGGGAAAACGCTGAAGGGGGGAACCCCCCCCCCCCCCCCCATTCGTAGACGAGGCTTAAAAAAAGTCTTTTAGAGTGTCATTGAAAATTCTTTCTCTCCAACTCAAAAGACATGTTTGATAATTAATATTTTGTTTTTCATTATTTAAGACATTTCTAATTAACACAACAGATAATATAAATTATTTTAGTATTCAATATAAAAAGAGCACTGGTCTAATGAATATGAGACTACATAGACTAAAAGTAATAAATGCTGAAACAGGAACGTTCATATAGAGAAATCAAGAAATTGTCTACAAAATACGTGGATAATAATGGACGGATCGAACACACACTGAAAATCGTCCTCCATTAATTACCTGTTTTTGGATGACAAAAGACACTGATGTCATATATTCGGTACTTTCTTCTCATAAACTCTTATTTTGATTTAAAGCAGCACTGGGGCTTATTGGCGCCATAGATAAACCGCGAAAGAAGAACTATAAAACGGGTCAATTGATGGAAAGGAGAATGCATTACTATTCCTATACCTTGATTCCATTAGCTTAATAATTCCTATACCTTGGATTCCATTGGATGTAAACTAAAATGATCAAAAATTTAATGAAGGAAGAAATAAAAGAGATAAGACAACTAAAATGATGCTCAAAGTTATGCCATGGAATAATATAACGAACAAAATAGTTAGAACTGAAATACAAGGCTAATTAAATTGATGTTTAAGTTCTGTTAAAAGGGCTTTTCATAATGAACACACGGTTGACTTTCCATTATTAATTATTTGGATGAAATTTCATTAATGTTAACCAATGCTTGATGACATTGGTGGTGGATTATATGTCTACTATGAAAATGTAATCCTTTCTGCTGTCGATCACCTCAGAAAGCTAACTTGTCTTATCAAAACACACAACACGACAGAGAAGGTGAGACCGACAAAGATTCTAGACACGAGACCCACGACAAACACACTTGCTTAACGTCGATGGTCTCCGCGAACCACGACAGCACGCCACATGTCCTTTTTCCCTCATAGCTACAACGGCCAAATCTGATCAATCAAGTCCTGTTATCTTGGCTCAGCAGTCGTCTATATAGGTTTTCGTGGTCTCCCAGGTTCCTTCTCCCTTGCTCAGTTGCCCACTGGATGAGCTTGGCCACTGGTTTGTTGTTAGATATATAGCAATGCGCCGGCAAATCGCACCCTTCTTTCTCTGATTTTCTGAGAGAACCTTGGGTAAAATCCCTATATACTCCTTGTTTGTAGGTGTCGGTGTCAGCAAATTTTGCTGTAAAGATTCTCATTTAAAGGCTCTTGGAGAGATACCTCCTATCTTATTTAATAGTTATAGGTTCTCCAGGAAGCGACTTTGGGTCGGACCGTGATATCTTTTCTCTTATATAGCAGCCAAGCACCTAAATACTTGAATTCGTCAACCTCTCCACACAAGTGCCGTCGTTTGTCGTTTTCCTAATTTTCTACCTTTATGAGTAGATCCGTGGGCTTGTTGGATTTCCTCAGATAGTAGTGCTATATCTCAAGCAAAGTAGTCAAGCTTAGTCGCACACCCCCATTCTTTTACTCCTCCTTCCTCAATAGGAATCCAGTAACTCTCCCTGTCATCTATTGTCAATACGAAGTGCATAATGGAGACGCACCCACAAACATACAGAGGGCAAGTGTGTCTCACCTGAGGACTCCAGCCTTATGGCGAACATCTCGGTTTCTCCGTCTGATGAGATCACCTTAGCTCTTGTGTTTTCGTACAAGAGTCCTATGCATCAACAATTTGTTGTGGGATTCCGGGCCATATGCCTTTAGTATTTTGAGCATTTTGCCTCTGTGGATGGTGTCAAAAGCCTTTCTAAAATCAATGAAAGTAATTATGGCAGGAGGATTCTTGACCTTGATCCCTTCTATGATCCTTCTGAAGGCTAGTATGTGTCAATGGTGGTCCTTTCTTTTCTGAAGCCATTTTGATTATTTCTTAGTAGTTTGTCAACGGCGGCAGGTCGAATCCTGTTGAGTAACATTCTGTTGAATGTCTTGGCAATTATTAAGATGAGACTTAAACTTCTGTAGTTTCTGACTTGGCTAAGATCCCCTGACTTGGGAATTGGGACAATGTTCAACACTGACCATTGTTCGTGCTTCTATTTCTTTAGTAAGGCAGGCATCGTTACCAAATTTAGCACTATGACGTCCAGATCACATCTCTTTATGACTTCAGGTGGAATGTTGTCCTCTACACTGCTTTTCCCTTCGACCAGTGCTTTCTTGGCCTTCTCATATTCTTCTACACTGAAGGGACAAACTTTGATGTCAAGTTCATCTGAGATTTGTTTATCTCTTCATCTTGTCCATCAATCAATCAATCAATCAATTTATTTCCATATACATATATACAATACATCAATAACATTAAAAAGCAATTTATATACATAACAGAAACAATGGAGGAAAAGTCCAGAAGGCCAATAAGGCCCGAAAATAGACTTCCCTGAAAAATTACTAACGAAAATGTTTCAAAAATATATATAAATACATTTTGAAGAGAAAAAAAATCATACACGACTAACAGTCAAGACAAAGGACGGTGCTCGGGACAAAAACAAAATTATAATTATATTTAGTCATAATTTGAAAGAAAGTTTTGCTTAAGCTGTAAACGGAAGTGTTTTACGGACTTGGATTGTTTTATTTTATTTTCTAATGAATTCCAAAGAATGGGGCCGTTTGTCCGAATACATTGGTCAGAAAAAGTTCTTTTGTAAAAAAAAAAAAAAAAAAAATCTGTAGTTTCTGACTTGGCTAAGATCCCCTGACTTGGGAATTGGGACAATGTTCAACACTGACCATTGTTCGTGCTTCTATTTCTTTAGTAAGGCAGGCATCGTTACCAAATTTAGCACTATGACGTCCAGATCACATCTCTTTATGACTTCAGGTGGAATGTTGTCCTCTACACTGCTTTTCCCTTCGACCAGTGCTTTCTTGGCCTTCTCATATTCTTCTACACTGAAGGGACCAACTTTGATGTCAAGTTCATCTGAGATTTGTCTATCTCTTCATCTTGTCCATCAACATCTGTTGGGCTTCCCAAGAGGTTCTGAAAGTGGCTATACCAGTTTGCAAGTCTCTCTTTTTGTGACCCCCCTTCTATTTGACCTTTCACAGATGCTTTTCTTCATGTGATGTCATTAATTAGTTTCCAGCTCTGGGCATGCTTACAGTTGTTATGGGCTGCCTTTACTCTAGTTGGTGGTAGCTCTTATTCCATAGCCATGGGTGATGCTTCTTGTGCTCTCTAGGATGTCTCTGGCATGGTTATTATACTCAATCTGTGTTTTTTCGTTGCTTTTTTGCTGGTAGGTTCATAGTCCTAGATCTTCTTTCCTGACGTCTAATACTCTTGGTGTCATTTGATTTGACAAATCTTGAAACCATTTGCGTTCTTCTTGATAGGGATGATCTTATCAGCAGCTTCGTTGTAGCACTGATGAATCTGTTGTACCTCTCAGTAGGTGAATCTGCCAGGTCTTCAATTGAATTTTAAACCTATTCTTTGCCAGTTTGATTATCAATTTGCAGTACGACTCAAAAGGGACCCTAAATAAATCGGGATAGGGGACACTCGATCAAGAGATGGATGCCGTCGTACTGACACTGATCTGCAGAAATTTTCTGTAGCTTCTAGTTAGCCAGCCGTGGTGGCGCTGATTACGACTCCGTTCATTACACCCGGTAGTCATGAATGAATAGTTTATGCATAACTAAATTATGTAGCTTATCGAAAGGGTGGCGCTATCACCCATCGATCGAAATGTCTATGGCATTTGTTACACAGATGTCAACGCCTGGCTCCACTTCATAGGTTTCTTTCTCGGTACGTTTCCTTTTTCTTCTCTCAGCTCAGGATAATCTTTGCTGATAACTATTATTGAAATAAAAATATTTTTTCGATGCAATAAAAACAACCAAAACGAAATAAGAATGAAAATCATAGCTATATTTTCTGGTACTGTAATTTTCTGGTAAGCATTCAATTTAAGAAATCAAATAGCCCACGGTATACTCCATTATGGCTTAAGTGTTTTGATTTGTAAATACATTACTTGGTGGTCCAACTTCCTGGGAGTCATTCTCCCTTTACCAAGGCCTTAAAAAAAAAGGATTCTCCTCGGACGTTTCTTGGTCTCCAGTAATAATTAATGAAATAAATGAAGTTTCGTCATCACTTAAAAAAAAAAAAAAAAAAAAATGGTGCCATTTCTAGTGCAATGAATGATCTTCGATCCCATTTCGAGTAAAATTTTGAGATTTTATTAAGCATAATTATATGTAGCGCACTTTCACACGTGCTCCTTTGAGCAGATGTACTTAATTTCGTAAAATTAAAAATCGCTCGGATAATTTTCCTAAAACTTAAGTGACCAAGGGGTTTTCACTCGTGGTGCCCAAGGGGGGGTCCATGGGACCCCCCCTAAGGAACCATTTCCGACGGATTAATTTTGCACGAAAAATTATACCACATGTGAAGGATCAGAAGACAACCCCAAATCAGCAAGAAAAAATGCGATGTTATTTTGGGTACAAATTAGGGGCAAAACATTGTTTTCAAAACACGCGAGAAAATTGGGAAAAAAGACGGAAAATTCAAATGAGTCTTGTGCGTACATCAAAACCATTTTGAAAAACTTTTTTATGTGATATATATTTCTAGAAGACCCAAATTACTTATATTTAACACCAAACCAGCAGTTTTAGGGAATCCTGTATTTTTTATATCGGTGTTGCACAAATTCACGTCATTTTCCCATAGAGTTTGTACAAGTAACGGTTTGGCACTGTACATGATGAAATTGTTTGTTTTCAGCACATAAAGGGTTAATTATTTTTAATGTGACTAATAATTGTTTACTTACTGTATGTGTGAACTATATCAGGCAAAAAAAAATTGCTTTGGTTCTCGGTTTCTTATCTTATTTTTAAAAATATTCTCAAATGACTTCGCGGTATTGCCCAAGGGGGGGGGGGTTCCATGGGACCCCCCACTAATTAGCTCATTATCGCTGGCAAATTCGATTTAATATTTTGGTATGAAAAGAAGCGCATTTAAAAGTCAGACCATTAACAAAAAAATCGGCGCAAAAATCGCACGCGTAAGCGGCCAGCGCGAAAACAAATTTTGGGGGGGTCCGCTAGGAACTTCCCGGACCCCTTGGCACTAAGTGTTAATAATATGATAATATGCCAATGTTGAATTATGGGGAATGATTCGTAATTTTATGAAAATATTTAAATTGTGCCTACATATAGATTGAAAATGTTATGTGGCTCGACTTCTGCTGATACAGATTCATTCTTTATGCTCTAAATGTAAAGACGATTGAAACATTCCCAAAGAGTGAACTCTTGAAACCACTGTAGAGTAATTATGTCCGGCGTACTCATAGCCGGGGAACAATTGAACAATAGGGCAATCGATCAGTTGACTCTTTACGCAAAAATTAAGTTTCTCATTACGCTTTATGGTTCCGTTATAGTCCATATGGAGCCCCGGAGTGTGGCTCACGCCGGACTATATCTTGCTTTCACACCACTACAAAATTGTGTACTTAAAATAGCAAATTCAAACTCAGAAGAGTGAAATCACTCCAAAAAAGATTGGATTACCTTACCACTCTTTTTCGTGTTGCTCTTCGTTTATTTCCTGGTTAAATTTGCGTAAAAACACTTGGGTGTGGTTACAAGCGTTTTCACATCGTTGAGAGGAATTTTTTCACTCGTGTTATTTTGGAAGTACAAGGACCAAACACACAGACAATAGACTACCAATCATGCAAGCAAACAAAACAACACAGTCAAATGTGTGTTTTTAATAATATAAGACGCAAACTGCTTTAATATTTGTGTATCCACTCTTATTTTTAGCGCAGACAATAACCAATTAAAACAGTGAATACAGTGTGCATTGATCACAGCCGCATTTTCAGAGCTTTAATGAATTCCGGTTTGTCACCACCCCACAAGCAGTAGAGTTTGCAATAATGGGCAAGCTAATTTGTTGATAACGAGCGAGATGAAATAGCTAGATAATTTTGCTCTCAAAATCAAATCATCTGACTAAATGTGTCGCTATTAAATAACTGGCCCATGTACAAAAAACCGCCTTCTTAAAGACTAGGCTAACTACGCCTCCGCGCGGCGAGCCGCCGGTCGTCTGGCCCGAATAGCTTGGCAGGCATAAGGTTGTAGGGTCCACGCGTTCAGCTGGGCGTGATTTGGCGGTATATTGCTTATTACATCTATTTACTTCACCACTGAACATAGTATTGTAGACTTTTGAAAAGATCTTTCGGGGTATTATGGGGGAAATTACCAACAGATGATGATACATATTTATAGTTTCGTTAGGAAATTATGATACAAGAAAATACGTCTATGGCGTTTAATAAATTATATTTCTCATTTATTTGGAGGTGGGCATTTTTTACTTAGAGGTCATCTGATATCATATAAAATTATTATGCAAAGTGAACGAGATTATTCTAAATCAAAAGTTAGTCTGACTAACTGAGGTTACAATTGTTTTCTTTTGGGAAGATACGTTTAAACTTTCAGAGATTGTTTTAAAACTTAATTTGAAAATGTGAAGTTTTTCTATAGCGCTTTTTAAAGCCACTATCAGCGATTTCTTCACAAGCTAAACAAATCGCGCCCCCTATTTTTCATCAAAGTCCATTTTTTGGCACTGTTGCATTGGACATTGTTGTAGTAAGACCCCTGGAAATGGCTAAGCGTAACATGCCGTATTTGTCAAGAAATTATGATTTTAATGCTTTGTTTACTCATAAAAGTCGGGAACCGACTTTTTTAAGGTCCAAAAACAGTCGTAAATGGCATCTTCAAGACTGCTTTAAAATGCTTAAATGTCTGTTTTTCATAAAGAAAAGTAATATAAGGTGTTGATATGACCTAACACTAGCAATTTAGAGACAAAATGGGCATTTTGAATAATGACTGATACGGCTTTAAAGCGTGGAGATTAAAATCGTGCAAATTGCGTGTCACGTGAATAAACGAGGGAAACCCACACAATTTCACGGCATATTTTTTTGACAGAAACGTTTTATGCCATGCTGCATTTATGAGTGCACTGGTATCGTTCAGATTAGGTTATAAATTTGGTAACAGCAAATTTTACAGAACATTTTAAAAATGTTTTAGTGTAACGCTCTTTTAAAAGCTAACATACATTAAATTATGTTCTTAAGTTTGTTCCATAGTTTGTCTGAAAATACTATATCACATTTACAGCACTCTAGTCTCCCTCTTAATTTTGTAAACGATACTTACTTTTCCCAAGAACAATACCAGAATGTCTGTTTCAAACACTTCTGATGTGGGAAACGCTAGTGCACTGTTAAAATGTTCATTAAAAAGCGTCGTTTTAACTGCATGACAGCTGGGACTCACAACAGTGGTTAAAACGCCGTTTTTTACAGTTATTTGCAAGTTTCAAGTCCCAGATTACAGTTATTTGCACGTTCCAAGTCCCAGATGACAATTAAAACGATTTTTTTGTGAACATTTTAAAAGTGTGTCACGAAGTGTTGGAGGTTCATCTTTTGAAAGGCATTCAGTGTTTTGGATGTGAGTTGTTTGAACGTTAATGCTCAAAACTTTCTAACACTAGTGTTCGTTATTTGAACACCTGGTATACACAATTACATCCCATAAAGCGGCGTCTCAGGAGTGTCAGAAACTCGAAATTGTGTCATATTACTTCATTGTAATGAGTAGTGCATTCATGTATATATTAACATTTCTTATTTTCGGGATAAAGAATACTTTTTTAATTAACTCGCTCAATTAATACGAAAAATTATTTATAAAGTTAATCCCACAAATATTCATTGCCGTTCAAACAAACTTAAAAACACATATCAGTTTTAAAGAATTGTTTCATCGACGGACAAGTCTGAGGTGTTCATTGAAAAGTTGTTACATTGATGAACACGTCCGGGGTCTTTTGACAAATTTGCTATAAGGAAATATCTAAATCGTTACATAGGGCTTATCGGAATTTGTAGAAAGCTTTCATTAACTAAAAGACTTTTATTTCCTTGAGCTTGAAAGAAAAACCACACCCTAACAAATGAACAGCAGCATTCCAATTTAAGAAAGCCGATCTCAACATACTTGAGTACGCAGAAGACATAATGTTAACTTATGAATTTACACGTACACTGCATGTGTTAAGAATGACGAGTCCACATTTTGATTTGAGATTTCAGGATTTAAGAATCAAATATGTTTTGTAATTAAACATAATATCCTTAAAAAAAGGAAAGGGGGTCAACTCTAAACACATGATTTAAATATTGAATCCTTACACCTAAAACATGTTAACACAATTTGGATGCCTCATCTAAACCCAACCAAAGTACATAATTTGCCATGCCTTTTTACAGTAACATCCAATGAAATATAAACACAAAAAATAAAATATATCACAGCAAGTTTTATGGACAACATTCCTTCACGCTGAAAATGACAACTCTCTTCCCGACAGCAGAAAATAGTCGACATTTGACAAAAATATAAAGCTACATTCCAAGTCAAAGATTTATGAATCATATTCTTCAGGAAAAAGACTTTGACACGCATTTTAATTAGTATTGATTGTTATTTTAAATTAAATTGCAAGAGCACTGAGGGAAAAACGCTGCGTGCAAAACAGAAAGAGAAGAAAAGAGGAGAAATTGTATATTTTGAATATTCCAAATCTTGTTGAAGTGTTGAAAAGTCCAATTGTCAAACGAATACAATGACAGAAATATTAGTTGGTCTTTACTATACAAAATTTGCCACGACATTTCTAAAAACAGGCCAAATCTCTAAATGACAGTCATATCTCTAAACATGTATCAAATATCTAAACACGAAAAATCTATAAAAATCGTGCACCACATTCTCTATAAACACCGTTTTTTGCAGTGATAAGTCATTCAATTTTTGACATGTTTTCGTGTTCAATTGAATCAACTTAGTAGACCGACATATCATAGGACTTTTTTTAAAATATTTGTATAATATTATCAAAAGTTGAAATATTAAGTGTCTTTAGAGCATTGTAATTCTGCAGGTACTTTCTTCAGCTTCATCATGTTTATGTGATGAATAAGGAACAAGGCCAACAGTGGATATCACGACACGCGGAAGGCGTTATTAACCTATAAATTCGGTAACTCGACACAAGTCACATAGGGGTATAGCGCCTTGTTTAAAATTTAACAGCTGATGATGACACTGGACGATGCAAAAGAGATGCGGTGACATTAGCGGTGATTTGCTGAGTCAAACGCGTGCCGCCAATTCAAAATTAGTATGGTGGACTAAAGCCCCTTAGTTATCAATGATTTACTAATGAATTTCTAATGACAAAATATATTCTACCGAGGGCGGACACATTTTGCATTCAAAGCTGTGAACGAATTTACGGCAAATTGACATATATATTACTGCATGCTGAACTTCATTGGTATAATGCACCCAAATTTTGCCGTTTGGGCCCCTTGCAATTTGTAACACATATTTTGGATTTTATAAGAAATATCCTTGGACCCCCTTTAAGTAAATCAAGGGAAAGAAAAATATTTTTGTGGGGAGTAAAATGTATATACTTGAAGAAGAACGTTTTCGTTTTATTTATTAGACATATACGGTGATAATGATAAAGAACTTCAAACTATTTCTGATAGATAGTTTTGAGTGCAGTTTTGACCGCTCATTTAAGAAAACGGTCTATTGTTTCTAGGAGAATTCCAGTGTAGCACGCCTAGCTCGATACGGTACAGTAGAAGAATAGACAGAAACGTGTCATTATCTCAGTCAGGTCCATATTTATTTTATTATCATGTCATTGTCTCCATGGCAGTTAGTAATCTAAATGACCCATGCTTGCGGGGGCTACCTTTTTGCTCAGACTTTTATATAGGGCCTAAACTATTAGTAAAAATATTTACTTTCCAGAAAAAAAATACCGCGATATAACTTTTATATCCGTTTTGAATCTTGAATAGAGAGATAAGATGAGAATGGATAGAGTCTGGTCTTGGAGAACACATCCAACCCCCCTAGTGGGGAAAAAACGGCTCGGTGATGTTATGGTGAAGCGAAGATAATATTCAGTCAGATGATCTTCAAGTTGCTTTTTGAAGTCTTTGGCTCTTTGATGTGTACAAGTGAGTCGGTAAAGAGTTCCATTCTGTTACTGTTTGGGTAGAATGAATTATTAATAGGTATACGTTATTTGCGAGATGCTTTGATATAGGTTACTGTGTGATTTTCGGTTTGGGCGAGTTACGATGCAGCAGTTTTAGGAATGGCGAGGTGTCCCTGTAATATGGCCAGCTTTCTGGAAGGCAGGCCAAGCCGGGCGATTTCTCCGGTCTGCTAATGGTTTCCAACGGAGATCGTGTAACATGCCAGATACGCTACATTGCCAGTTGTTTATGTGCACACAAGCGAGTGCTCGACTTTGAACTTCCTCCAGCAGCATAGATGTTAAATCAGTTGCGTAAGGGTCCCAGATGCCACCACAGTACTCCAAAGAAGGTCTAGCCTAAGTACCGTATGCAAGGTTCTTAATTCTTAGTGCATGCCTTTAAATTTCTTTTCTTTTTACAAGACCCAAATTTATGTTGCCTTTAGCTGCAATGGAATTTATATGAGAATTCCACTTCATATTGTGAGATCAATAGAGAAGGCTGAGGAAATCAAAGGAAGGTTGAAAAAAAATATTATATAGGACATCTGCCATGACCAAATTTAACAGTTGCATGAAAAAAACGCTTGGTACAAACCCGGGGCTACAAAAAAAGTGATAAAATAGGTCTTATATTTAAATAAAAATCACCAATGATCTCAGTCGTCTCATCTGGGAATACACATTATTGCAGTGAAATTCAAATACACGCCTATATAGCCCTATTATAGACACCTGAGCTTGCAACAAAGAGACCGCTAATAATAAACTACTTCAACAATTTTCTTTTTAAAAAATACTATGCAATGGATTGATTTCTAATAGATCAAAACACACAATACACGAATAGCCTGTTTTGGTAAGTCCACACAATTTATCTCCTCTTATGTGAGAATTTAATTAGCGTTATTTTTCCTAAGCCTATTGTGAATGTCTTGTATATGCATGGATGCAATCTTCTTGATTACTCTTTTTGCCACGAACCTCAAACACATAACATAGCACAGTACTCCAGCTTTGAGCATTTCGCTTTATAAAGGTCGTCCTTAGATAAAATTCAAATAAACCAATGTTACTAAAAGACATGCGACAAGTAAATTCCTGTATTAGCGGCGTGGTCTTGAGTAATTGATACATTTAATCTGGTAGATTTCATGAGGCGCGCCAGTCTAAGAGTAGCCGTCTAGTTCCAACCTTAAATGCTACTACTGCGCATGCTTCTTTCCATCAAAATCTCAGCAGACATAATTGGTGTAACTTACTTAAAGCCAATATAAACGAATAAATGAAGGGAAATACATGTGAACATGTCATGAATGAAAAATGCTTAATTTATTTACAAGACACTATCAGTGATTCACACGAAGAGTCAAAAGAGTTCAGTTCCAGGAACAACTTAAAAGTGAAGAATATTTTAGAATTCTCATAAGTACTTTTTCCAACTGAAGAAATTGACAGGAAGTCAGACATATTAATTATCTGATTTTGTCCTTATTAGGTTTGCTTCCAGTCTTATCCTTGCAGGGTATGTTAGGACACTTGTACTTACAGACCATACAAAACACTGAATTTTGATGATTTATTTTAATTGTCAGATTGTAGCAATCTGATAGTGCCTTTAATGATTCTCCACGGACTAAAAAAATCAGTGTACCACATTTCATTACTGGAGTATTCTTTTCATTAAAAAACACTTTAAATGGATGTAACCCGTGTCTACCTGATCAGGCTGAGGCCATTTTTCAAACAACAACCCCCCGAGGGTTTGTGTTTGTGTGTGTGTGTGTGAGGGGGGGGGGTCTTATGATGCTCAAAGTAAGAAAAAAAATCAACCGTGATCACATTTCCTTATGGATGATTCTTTTCATTTAAACAAAAATCATTAAATACGTCTTAAATAAAATCATAACACTTTGTAATGGTTTTTAACCTCGTCAACCTGACCAGCCTGACCATTTTTTAAACAACAACACCCGAAGGGGTTGTGTGTGTGTGTGTGTGGGGGGGGGGTGCTCTTCCTTATTGAACACCGATCATATAAATTGGTACTACAGGACTAAGATTAGAGTTTCTTTCCAAGTAGTATTAAAATATGTACCAAATTCAATTTGGGTATTTTTATCGCTAATCTTTTGTGATGTTATTTGTATTGCTTGGAGTGCATCTTCTTGATTATTTTTTGCACGCCCTCACACACATCATAGCAAGTAAGCGTATTCTGGCTGTCGTTCATTAAAGGTCATCCTAAAATAACATTAAATTAAACCATGAAAGTGTTATTAAAAAGACACGGGACAAGTAATTTCCCGTATTGCGGCGTGGTCTTTGAGTAATTGATACCTTCATGACGAGAAAGTGGCGAGTTGTTGTAATGGCGAATTAGAAAACCGTGAGTTACTCGTAAAATGGCTAGATTGCAAGTTGAGTTAGTTTAAACCATAAATGTAATATTCAAACTCTTTCCTCATCGAATCTCAGCAGACATAATTGGTGTAGTACATGTATAAAGCAATAAATGAAAAAAAAAAAGGAAATACTTAAAAAACAGATATGGACAATAATAAAAAGTGTTTAAAAAAAAAAAAAAGCAAAAGAATAAAAAAAAAACAAAAAATCAAAGGTTCGATATTTCATTCCTTCAATTTGTTTGTTACTTTCTTAAAAACGGTTTTATATAATAATATAAAAAACACTTGTAACACAGTTTTCAAATATAATGAACTTTAACTTGTGAAAGTTAAGCACATTTGGGTCTCTGGTACCTCGTATTTTGAGCTTGTGCTCAGCAGTTGGTGGAACCTTATGTGATTTTCTGCGTATTCTAAGTGAATGATTATCTGGATTGGAGAAACATAGATTACTGCATTTAAATTACAAACAAGCTTTAAAATTTGTCAAATCTCACACCTTAGGTCATCCGTAAATTTGGGGTCTATCTCGATTGCGACGAAGTGATTGCGTTTCGGGTGCAGTGAGATTTTGACACTCATCCGCATGCAAACAGCCCCCCGGAAGATATTTTATCTTTATAGAGAAGGGTTATAATCATGGTTGTGTACCGTTAGATGCGATCTTAAACGTGTACCAGGTGGAGAATAATCTCTGACAAAGGTGATATTACAGAGGTTCATACTTCCCTTCCCACACGCTCCCTCAGCGTATCAGAAATCAATTCCCAGTGGGAAAATCACCTCAAGCAAACTTACACTTTTAGCAATCATGAGCAATAGGGATATGATTACTATGTTTTCGGCAGGTTCAAACACACCATCAAGCTGGTAAGGACAACACAATAAGGTTCACCACTTATATTATTTATTACAGGTAGTGCATGGCTGAACATTCGGATGAAGATGATGAGAAGAAAACAATGAAGAGGAGAAAAATAAGAGAAAGAAATGAAAAAAGAAAAAAAAGCGGATCATCCTCATCCATCATCATCATCATCATCTTCATCTTCATCATCATCATCATCATGCAGCATCATCATCATAAATCAACATCATCATATTCATCATCATATTCCTCATCATCATAATCATCTATCATCATCATCCTCATCATCATCATCATCATCATCATCATCATCATCATCATCATCATCATCATCATCCAGCAAAAAACCTCGAGCAAAGTCATGGGTTTAAAGATAACCATGGGAAGCATAAGATTGCCGGATAGATGGACATGGTACTAGCATTGTGCTCCAGCGGAAGTACATTGACGACCATTGTTCAAATTCCACCTTGATCAGTGGAATCCGTAAGTCATACCACGCCGCACACTCAGTCTCCGGACACACTATAAGGAATCGTATTGCTTTTGAATCGACGAGAAATTTAGATTAATCTAGATGGAGCTAAAGTGACTATAGTAGAATGGTGAATAAGAGGTTGAGTACCCCAGCAACCAATTTAATTTCCACAAAAAAATGGAGAGAGACATAACTTCATACCTAGGAGAAACCTGGACAAAAGAGGAAAAGAACAGAGAGGAGGGGAAAATACTTGAGGAGGGCTACACCCAACAAGGACGACTAAAGTTAGATAGATTGAAGCAAGTTGAAAAGTCAGGATTTTGGTTCAATAATAACTGATTTTAAACAAATGGACGGGAAAGGTCCAATGAAGGGCGGCTGGTTTGTAAAACGCATAATTGCATAGATGCATATCTGCATACTCATGCATAATTGCATAAGTGAATTAGCACATAGGTTCATAATCTGCATTAAGGGCATAAGATGCATAAGGGCATAATCTGCTAAGCTGCATAAGTGCTAATCTGCATAGTGCATAAGGTGCAATAATCGCATAAGCCGCATATGGTGTATAATTGCATAAGATGCTAAGTGCATAGCTGAATAAGGTGCATAATTGCATCAGTGCATAATTGCAAGAAGATGCATTAATTGCAGAAGCTGCATAAGGTGTATAATTACATTAGCTGCTAAGATTCATGGTGAGTAAGTTGCATAAGCTGTATAATAAGCAAGCTTTTAAATAAAGTTGGACCACTTGGATTGTTCCCGGAGGGTCCGGTGTTTCGGGCTCCTTGTATTTTCAGTGGTGTGGGATGAGCATTAACGTACATTTCGTGAGTTCAGCACCTTCTGTTTTTTCATTGATTACTTGATACGGCTTGAGAACCTCTTTTCCAAAGTTGAGCTGATCCCGATCTTGGGTTTGTGGTATGAGGAAATGCTCGTTTCCCACGGTCCATAGGCTAATGTGCTGTAATTTCTGTCCGTTTACGGAAGGGAAATACAAAATTGCGACAGATGCGACCCGAATTTGCACGTAAGATTGGCACACATGGATTACTAAGGCTAACGGTCTCAGATGATATAAAAAACTCAACATCTTTTAGGTAGTAGGGGGACGACGGCTGTGGATCACGAATGCCCCTGTAACTAGACCCTGATTTGGTTATTGGTATTTTTAAACAAAAGCGCCACCTTTTAATTTTCCCGGATGGTTTACCTGCATTCCTATATGGCCACCCCTGCATATTGCCGCCAAAGTCCCCTCGATTCACGCTTTTATTCGGTTCGCATGGGAAAAATGACTTTTAAACAAAGTGGAAACTATGGAAGGAAACTCCCGGAAGTTTTTGGATAGTCCCGTGGTCATTTTTATCTCAATGGTTTTTGAGCATTACCTAGAACCAAATCGGCCATTAATCAAAATGGTCAAAATAATGCTTTCTAAAAAAAGTGGACACTTTAGATGGTTTTACCATGCAACCCGGGTCAATATGGTCAAACTAATGAAGTTAAACGTTTGTGTGGTTCCGGTGGTTTTGAAAATGGTTCCCGTCTCCTTTGCCTGGAATCAAATCAGATATAATAATGATGCTTTTTAAACAAAAATGGAACTTTGGATGCTTCCCGGACGGTTTTCCTTTTCTTTACCATTTTGAACCAAATCATAGCTTAATCGGACTTGAAGCAATGCTTATCCAAAGGGGTGAAACACAAAGGGGAAAAAAATAAAAAACGGGACCCCATCTAAAAAACCATCCAAAGTGTCCCCCTTCTTTAAAAATAATTATTTTGATAATTTTGAACTAAACTAGTCAATTTGTGTTATGTCCAGGCGGTGTTCAACAACCACCGATACACAAAGGAGCCGAAAACACAGGGAACACCCGAGGTGTCCACGTTTGTTTCAAAATAATTATGTTGACCACTTTGGGACATACCTTGAGCCATTTGGGGGTTTAGGCAAGGCCTCATCAACCATGGAGCCGAGAACCATTCACAATTATGCGCCTTATGCAATTAACGCTATGCAGCTTATGAAATAATAGCAATTATGCTGCTATTTGCATATTATGCACCTTATGCAGATTAAGAACTTATGCAGCATGCACTAATGCAGATTGCGATTATGCAATTAGCAGCTATGGGGATTATTGCCACTAATGCAGTTATGAAGATTATGATCTTAGGGCAGCTTATGGCAGATTATGCCGTATGCAGCCTTATGAGCTTATGCAAATATGCAGATTATGCAGATTATGCACGGCTTATGCAGATTATGCACTTATGCAGCTTTTGCAATTATGCACTTATGCAGCTTTTGCACTTATGCAGCTTATGCCGATTATGCACTTATGCCAGCTATGCAAATTATTGCGTTTTACACCAGCCGATGAACGGGCATGGGTGAGTAGTTAAAAAGAAATAAAAATTAATTTCAAGAGATCAATAGAAACCAAAATCCTTGCCATACGTAAGGAATTTCATTTTGGAATAGGGTTTCAAATCACCATTCTGCCTGGTGCAAGTTCTTGATTCATATTCTTTAATAAATTGCAAGCGAACAAATGACGTCATACGCATGCGTGCTGCTAGTTTCATTTTGCTTAATATAGTTAGCTATACACATAATATTGGAGTGACTAGCCATTCCATTACTTTCTTGCCATGTTGGTAAATCGCATATTCTGTTTGAATATTGTAAACATGCACACGCTGCCTGAAATAGGGTGAAGCCAACTTAAAACGAGATTATGTCAGGCTATTATATACCCCATGGACAATTTAGAGAGTTGAAAATTGCCCAGACGCCGCGTCTCTTAGGCTAAATTTGCGCCAATTACTCGCCGACAGACAGCAACAAAATAACCCGCAAAAACACAGGGCAAATAGTCGCAACCCGGGGAGTCGAATCAACGCGGGATGGTTACAGTAATGCTAAGATATGTACAAAGATATTAGCGTAAAAAACCGGTCGCGCGCTAGACAAATCGAGCATCATTTTGACGCGCAGCTTGACGGTCATTTAACGTGCTGATCTTGTAAAGTAAAAGAGTCGCTTTAAACTGCTTTAAAGAACTCTGCAAGTTTCTTACTTGTCCTTAGGCCTGTCTGAAAATAAATGGCAGTTTTAGTGAAAGGGTATATCTATTACACCTAGCGACTCCCATAGTTCTTACTCTCTGTGCAGCTGTTTGTGAGAGAGAAAAAGAGCGAGCGAGAGATAGAGCAGACGCAATAACTCCCGAATATCCCAATTCAGAGAGGAAAGAGGAGAGGAGAGAGAGAGAGAGCGCGAGACGGAGAGAGAGAGAGAGAGAGAAAAAGACGAGAGAAGAGAGAGAGAGAGAGAGAGAGAGGCGGAGGAGAAGCGATACAAATCGAGAAAAAATAAACCAAAATAAATGAATAAAACCAAAACGCAAAATACCAAACAAAACAAACAAGAATATTTTAATTTTTGCAAACAAAAAATAACTACAACAAGAAACTTAATTAACCAAACTAAATCCAATCACCCCCCAAAACCAATTAAAAAGCAAACCTCTAACCAAACAACAACCATGTACTAAACCAAAACAACCGATATCATTATTGAACTCACTGTAGCCGTTATGTTTGGACACAGACACACAATAAATGTAATAGCCAGGAATAGCAGACATTTGTAACACATCTCGAGTACAAAAAGTTGAGTGATTAAATATGTGACAGCCTGACAGGGACCCTTGAAACGTGCTTATTAAGTGCCGCTAATGGTGCATTAAGGAGAGAGGGCCAAGACAATAAGTTTGTACAGGGGTCAATTGTAAATGTTCATATGTGAAAGGTATAAAAGGATTTGTCTAACCATGAGGATGCAGAAAAGGTATATTGTGTACTATCTACAACGTTAAAAGAGCTATGCGAGTTACGATGAGGGGCACCGAAGTTCAACGTACATCTATAATGCATCCAATGGGGCTTGACCTGTTCCCCCTACTTTAGTAATGAAGCATTTTAGACAGTCAAAACGTTTCCTTATTTAATCCTATGAATCCACCAATAATTTGCACCATTTTTTATCAAATCGGAGCAACTTTAAAATTTGACCCCTGTACAACTGAAATTGAACCCTTTTTATTGATTTTTGCGGTTTTTAGCCTATAACTCTAACTTTAGGCTTTAGTACAATTATACCTTTTCTGACTCTTTGTGGTTAGACAAATAACTGTATCATTTCCAACATGATTGGTTTCAATTTAAAAGTTGACCCCTGTACAAACTTGTCCTTGCCCCCTCTCCTAAGGCACCATTTGCAGCCACTAAAGAATTTCCACCGTCAGGCGGGGTTCTTGATGTCAAACATATTGAATCTCAAAAACCTTTTGTACTTGAGATGTGTTACAAATGTCTGATAGCTCCGAGTTATAAAACGATGTTTTGCAACAGACGAATACCGCTAGGACTGTAAATCCATTTTTAAGATTTAAAGCGTTAAAATGAATCCAACCATGTAGGCGGAGATCGCAAGGTTGTGTGTGACCGTATTTCCAGGCATTACACCACAAATGAACAAAGATAGGAATCTGTACAAAATTTTGACTAAAACAATAGAAAAATATGAAACCTTAAGTAAAGCGGTAAGTTATACTCATAGGTTTTCGTTAAATTAAAAATCAATTTACTTAGTCAACTCACCCTTGGACCATATCTTAATGACAAATTAATTCGCGTGTTGGTCAAATAATTTCACATTTCGTTTCAGTGTATTCGGCTCTTTTGCTGTATGTATAGGTTATGGATACAAGTATACACTATAAATCAGCGAAATATTACATTTTTCTGTCTTCTCCTTTTTATATTATACCATCTGAAAATACAAACCATGATTAGAAAAAAATAAATAGAAAGAAAGACCTATCCATCCGTATCCATATAGCCACACGAGGCGTGAATGCATGGATGTTATTATAATTTCTATAACACAACTTCAAAGAAACATATGACTCATTATTATGAGCGATAAAATGTGAAGTTTTATGACCAAAAGTGAAATTACTTGTCCATTCAGACGATGGGCCATAGACACTAAATAATTCGAAACCGTATGAATAAGAGTTATTTCTTTTATCAAACGTTTAATTGGCCAACGACGATATCCTTAAACAAACGCACATTTTTGCGGGGGGAGGGGGGGGGGGCCGAAAACAAACAAAAAAAAAAAAAAAACAACTTAACAAGAAATGAGACAGAAGGAGATTTTTTTTACCTTAAGGTGAAAACCTAAATTGTGGTGTCGTGATGATTGTTGGATAAAAGACGTGTATCACCAACTTAACGTTGCCCACTGGAAACACAAGCAAATATTATTAATTTTACAAAACGATTCCGATCCTGGTTATTTCTATGATGGTGTCTGTCCGATTTTTAGTTTATGATTTAGTGCAAACATTTTTCTCATAAACTGGCCTGATAATGAAGAAAACACGATGAAAAATAGAATATCATTAGTTCTCAAGCATTTGAAACTCCCCCGGGAAACGACATGGATTCTGTAAATCGTGTGCTGCTACCTTCAGGCCCGTACGCGGGGGGGGGGGGGGGGGGGGTGCGGCTGTCCAAATCCCACAAAAGGTCCACTTTGTTGCTTAATTTGCATAAAAAGGTCCAAAATTTAGAGAAAGTTTGACATGAAAGTCCGCTTTTGGGTATGAGATGTTCAAAAAGGTCCAAAAAATGGACCATTTTAGGGAGGGATAGGTCACATTACCAGAAAAGGTCCACTTTTACCCAAAAGGTCCACTTTTTCGAAATCCCGCACACCCCCCCCCCCAAAAAAATAAATAAATAAATCCTGCGTACGGCCCGGCTACCTTAAAGGCTGACTCAGAGATTGAAAATGAATTTTTATAGTATTAATTAAAAATAGTCAATGGGAACTAAAGATAGGTCACCTAAGTGGAAAATCCCAAAGTTTGAGATGAAAAACGGATTTTTCATTTTGAGTAGTAAACAATTAAGTGTAACTATATCAGTATCATAGGCTACCCTACCAAAATATTCCGGATCGGAATTTTGATACAAAATTGTGATATTCAATATGAAGGATATCGGTTTGAGCTTGGCTATTTCACACATTTATCAGTATGGGACCAACTTATG
The DNA here is from genome assembly GCA_023653785.1 of Ophioderma brevispina. NCBI lineage: Eukaryota > Metazoa > Echinodermata > Ophiuroidea > Amphilepidida > Ophiodermatidae > Ophioderma > Ophioderma brevispina. The sequence continues at coordinate 137,887 of JAMKCH010064423.1, forward strand.
TACACTGTAAAACAAATATTGTAGAAAATGAGGGCGCCCTCATCTGGAAATTTCTTAAAGACACTTGGGCTCTGACCTTTGACGGAAGTATTCGTATCGAACTCGGCAATCAATGTGGAACATTATTTTCACTGAGTTGTTTATTTGTGCAATATTTTATTTAATATTATTCTAATTTCGTCAATGTTATCACGAAATTAGAATTGCAAATCTGCCACACCAATCCTCGTTGGTCGAGTAGTTAGGTAGTTAACCTCATGGATACAGTGGTATCGGGTGTCGAATCTCGATTATACTGCTCTTTTAAAATATATAAATTTTTCATTAGTTTTTCAGAGGGATAAAATTCTAAGTCAAAAAAAAAAAATAAGAAAACAATGAGCTCCTTGGAGGTTAGTGGGGGAGGCTTATTTTCAAGCCGTTTGAGATCATTAGTGAGGTGTATCATCTTGCAGCTCTGCTATTTCCCTCAATAGTTTGCAACAATTTGAGCCTCTTACTTGCCGTGGTGGTCACCGCTGTTAGTAATTCATGGCGCACGCGGCTTGCAGGCCCATCTACGCTCACGATGAGAGCAATTACACTTGAAATTGTTACCACTTATGCCATTTACTTTTTAATTTTCGTCAAATTTCTTGGCCTATGATCACAGCGATGATAGTTGCTGGTATGGCCCCTTGCAAACTATTTTATGCGACTGCTTTCAATAAAGAATAGGACGCATGTTTGCAGGTCGTCCACATACCATTTTTAATGGGGGGGGGGGGGGGCGTGTTGAGTCTGTGTTTGCCGACAAAATCATGGGCGGGATTCAAGGACAAGGTAGACCAAATTTTTTTTCACTCGGCTTCGAAATCCGAAGAGCGGGGGGTGGGGGGGGGGGGTGGGTTTGGGGGAGAGGGTTGGGTGGGAGGGTCCAACCGCAACCGAAATCAAGATACTTTACCGCATAAACAAAACAAGAACAACAGATGTGGAGGAGTGCACCACCAATAATCCACCCATCCAATCAGTTGCGCCGACATTGACATTTACCTTTCGCCGACAAGTCAACATTGGCCGACAGAATTTTGGAAATGGGCGGGTGTCACACCCCCATCACCCCCCCCCCCTTCTGGGGACGGCCCTGAATGTTTTATGGTGCGAACGTCAATTATTTCCCCTTTAAAGGAGGATTTTGACCCACAAATTTCACTCTCTTAAAAGGTAAAACTGGGAGTGATCACTGTAACACTCCATGGTTGAAGTGAGTGTAGGTAAACGTGTAAATTAATATTTACTCTTTGATGTAGAGCATAAGCCACACTAAGGACAGGTCAAATTTAAGTAAAATACTGTAAAAAGCTAAAAAAGAGACAGCATTTGGCTGTAATTTGGAAACACAGCAAAATACTATGTTTTACACTTAAAAATACGGGGATAATTATGCACCGACTAAAAATAAAATGACCCCATTTGAATTAAAACGACTCCTTTTGTGGTCATATTTTACCCTAAATGAGTGGTTATTACAGGCTGACTCAAAGTTAATTAAAAATAGTCAAATAGAACTAAAGACAGTTACCTAAAACTCTCAATTCCAAAGTATGAGATGAATCGGATTTTTCGTTTTGATGAAGTTAACATTATGTATAGTATAACAGTGCCATATACCATGTATACTGTGTATTAAAAAAAAAATCCGTATCCAGAAATTTATAACAAATTTGTGATTTTCTAAATAAAGGACTTCGATTTGAGCTTTGCTATTACACAAAATGATTATTAGTATATGGACAAGCATTTTGCGAAAAACACGATTTTTTAGAAAATTGAGGGCGTCTTGCTCAGGAAATCTGAGTCAGCCTTTAAGACTAAATTTAAAACGATGGTTTATATTCAAAGATTAAAGAATGTAACCATCATTAATTATATGTATGGTCAATTATAGATTAAAGGCTGACTCAGAGATTTCCATCAATTTTCAATCGTGTTTTAGCACGTGCTTGCCCATTATACTAATCACTGTGCAGTGTGAAATAACTAAGCTCAAATATAAAATTCCGTATCCGGAATGTTCCTTATACACTGCACAGTATCCTATGGAATGACCAATGTTCATAATGTAGCCTACTCAACAAAAACGTTTACTGCATAAAACGAAATCTCAGATTAATCTCTATACTTAGGAATTAAGCATTTTAGGTGACTATCTTTAGATCTAGTTGACTATTTTTAATTATTACACAAAATAATTATATTTCGAAATCGCTGAGTCAGCCTTTAAGTATACAGTAAAATATATATTGTGGATTTTACAGTGTTATACAGGCATCCATTCTCCCAACGTTTACAGGGTGTATATGAACAACAAATTAAAAATTTTACAGTTACACAATGTGCAAAATTGAACATTGGTTGGGCGGGGTTTTTATACACTGAAAATAGTGCTTAGAAAATCTGGACAAACGTGTATTTAGATGATCGCGCGTTTAGCATTTGAACACAAAACTTGTGTTATAGCTTAACGTTTTGCATTTAAACACAAAAACGCTTAAACAAGATTTAAACATGTTTGAATTCTAGACATAATGGCAATGTATTTTCTAAATGAATGAATTTCTAAACACTATTTTTACACTACCGTAGTTGGTGTGTTGGCAGTATTTTGTCGGCAGAATGAATGCCCGTATTGGCCCTAATACTGAAAAATTTACAATCATTTTTACAGTGCCGCATTAAAGCGGGAAATACAAAGTTTTTGCAAAGCGTCGCTGAACAAACTCCCGGGGCAAACTAGAGATTTTCAAATAAGGTATAAATGCGTACTTCTTACAGTGTAGGCCTACTCTTAAAGCAAGAAAAAATGAAATTTGTTAACAAAACGTTATTTAAACTTTGTAAACAACGTGTTTGCAGAAGAAAGAAGACAAGAGAATATTAGCTGTTGAGGAGGAGGTCGAGGTATTAGTATTTAGCGACACGCCATCTGTATCACACACATGGAATCGCTGGCTCCAGGTTCGAACTTGGGATCACAGCGGTATTCGAACCTTTATTACAGATGGGCGTAAGCATAAAGAATTAGTTTTTAATCCAGGTTAAGTTCATAATACGCAGAGAGGTCTTCTCGTTTTTTACTTGAACAAACTAGATAAACTTGATTTTTACAACTTTCCACACGTACATGTAACCATTTTCTGCCTAACTGTGCAACATTCTCCGTTTGCATGTGTGGGAACACTGCTATTCTACTAATTAGAAAGAAATAATGTAGACGAATTATTTTTAACTAAAAATAAAGTTACAGATTTGTTCGAAAGCGAGAAAAGTGAAATGAAAACCTATGGATATAGAAAAATAGTTTCCAAAGGCATAATACCTTAATAATTGCAATGTCTCGCAGTAAACTTACAACTTAAAGCTACTAAAGAGTGAAATCATTCTAAAAAGAATGGAATGAGGAAAGATCTAGCCTCAATCTGTCCGTTTAAGAGAGATTATTCTAATGGCATAGTGTAGGTCAGTAGCAGTTGTACTATATAGGTTAAGCTGGTTAGCACTCCGTGTGCGCCCTTCACTGTAAAATGTTCGCAAAATAATTGTAGGAATATACAAACAATCTAGGTATAAAGGCTACATTATTCAAAAACTTAATGTTGAGCTCGTTTATTGACCCGTTTTCTTGTAGGCTATAAAATTCGACTTGCATAAACAGCGTGTATCCCCTTATTTACTTCATCAATCCTGTAAAACCAAAAACACGGTATGCGCACACACAAAATGCATTCATATTCTGATCTTATTTTGCCTAACTTGTCCACATTTAAATACAGTATTGGTCTATTGCTATGTCATTCCAATTTTGCCCAATTCTCTTAACTTAAAAACAAATGGCCAAATATCGTGTGAATTGCTCAATTTCGATTGCTTTCCGACTTATGAAAGTTATATTGAAATTATAAGAACTAGGAAAGTGACGAAAACGCCACTGTGCAACAAGCGAAATTATTAGGGTGTAAAAGTTAGGCAAATTACGTCTTCTTGATTACAATATTAGGTCGTGTATATGTATATATATATATACAATTTTCCTCAGTCCTTCGTTATAAGTCAAAATAAAGCATCGCCCGTTTAAGTTTACTTTTGATTTCAATAAACTTTAGATTTAAGTGGTTCTATTCAATATACACTTGGTAATATTAAATTTCATGGCGATTTTGAGTGTCCCTTCGATGAACCCTGTTCATGTTGAAATACAAAGGGGAAAGACGGGAGGAAATTACCCATTGAAGAACTTGGAACATAGAGTTTTTCCTAAGAAGTTATAGCGGTTTTATCCCGTTAGAATAATGTATAATCCAAAATTTGATACTCTTGGAACTTGGGTTGGTTGGTTGGTTGGTTAATCAAATTAAAGTATAATTTGGGATTCTTACTTTTCAGACAAAATTTGCAGATATTTGGATAAATTTGTGGTAATATTTACCTAAAAATTGTGCTCAAATTCAGCTTAATTTAAGGGAGTGGTCATTATTCACGACGGGGTGGGGATTGGAATGGCGGATTTCACTTTTTTTCTGCGAAAAATAATCGGGTTCCTCTAAGCTTCAGTTCAAAAATGTCACATTTCCCCCAGATGTTATGAGATTTCTCCATTCAAAGTTCATGTTTCCCCTCTCCTTGTTGAAAATGCTCATATTCTCCCTCTCGCTTTTACATTTTTTTCATATTTTCCTTCAATTCCTCTATCCCTACAGGTTCCTTATATTTTCGGTCATATTTACCACTCATCACATTGAACAATGTTAAAAGCACGGTAACGTCTTGCCTAACTTAGCGACATGACTCCGATTGTGCGAAGAAAGATCATTGATATCGACAATTCCTTTGAACGAAAAATGTTACATGTTTGATTCAAAGTTGGAAAACCGAAAGGAAAATCCATGGTTAATAGAAGAAAAATAGTCTATCCCAACATTCTTAAATATATGCATTATCCTCCTGTAGACGCATTATATAACCAGAATACCAGCTCCTTAATTGCACTGCATAGCAGAAACGTTACTCTAAGTAGGTCTCAAACCAACTCCCAAAGAATTTCGCCGATTTAGTATAGAAACACTGTTTTTTAAGTTTTAATATATTTTTGAGAAATGCACTTTTACTTTTATTATCAATTAGAAAATAAGTGCTTGAATTTTCACAAATAATTGTAGAAATTAGAGATCAAAAACCTCATTTACTTTTTGAGATACGAGTTTTTAAAGTGGGGAAAAATCAATATCGCAGCTTGAGAAAACAATAAAATAAATAAGAAATATAATAGGAAATTTCCATTTGCGAAGTTACATTTACGACCATAACTTTTGAACGGAAGCTCCGATTGATGTCAAACAAAAAGCAATAGAAAGGTATTATCTTCCTCAACTTTAATTTATAATATTTATTTTTAGCCCTCCAAAGGGGGTAATTCCACCACCTTAAACATGGTGAAAAGATACAAGGTTTCAGTGCAGCAGTTTAAAAAAACAAGGTATTTGGAAAAAAAACTATGCTGGCCTCCGATGCAGGTTGCTTTGGTATGAGATTCGTCAATGTGGCTACAGAAATTAGACCTATAAATACAGTGAGCAACATGAATGTTGCTCTACGTACTTCCATAATGCTATCATTGCATGTTTTTGATACGCAAAATATTAGTTTTTTGCTGGCCAGGCGTAAGCAATTCACCACATCGGTCACGGAAACAAAGGGAGATCATAGATCATAAGGCTTGTGTCATCGATAGGTTTGGGCGAGATCCAGTTTTTCTAGACTCTGCTCCCTGAATGCGTACAGCAAAATACACGATTTCGAAACAAAATGGGAGCAAAACTACACTTGAATATATGTGTCTTGCTCATTCCTAATAAGTCATGAATAATAAATTATGAATATAATTAATAAATAGGAAAAAGCTATTAATGTAATAAATAAACAGTTTAAACCCATAACTATGTGAATGAAAGTAGCAAATAAAACTGATTAAATCAATTTGTTGGTTAAATGAATTTTCAGTGACTACTTTGCTGCTGTTAATTGTAAAAATATTTTCGTAGCTACGTGTCAAAGGTCATTTTCCAATCTGATCTCTAAGCTGGCCTCTCTGGAGGCCAGCAAAAAGAAATTATTACTCAACGAAGAAAAGCTGACAGGGATTCAAATGACTAATCTTCCAAACTGCAGTTTTGCTCTATTCACTCTGCTTTGAGAAATAAATCTATCGCAAGTGGGCGCTGATACTGACAATTCACTGGAAAACAGGGGGGTAGGACACGACCTGCTCGATTTGAGGATTTGTAATTTGTGGAACTGTTACGTGCATTTACTATGGCAATCTCTGTCTCAGTTACATTACAAAATCTCTTTTAAAAACCTTAGTTCAATACATCTTAGTAATATCATGATAATTTTGGAAGAAATGATTGACTTCAAAATTTGTCGGAGTTAGTGGATTAACCCCATTGCAAAATAGTGCAATTTCCAATAACGGTCATTTACATTTAAATATTCGTGACCAGGCCTAGCCTTTAGTCAAGTATGTGTGTAACCGTTCGATATGCGTATAAGAGCGCCCTCCTACCGTTAAGGGGTCTTTTAAAGAGACATGAGGAGATTTCCAGAAAGAAGCGCCCCCAATTTTTCTCGAACCTAGGTTTTTTACATAATTTGGAATGCTTACCAATGTATTAGATCACGCCTGAAGTGAATAAGCCGAATACGCGGTCTTTATGTAATAAGATGATGATTTAGTAGTTTCTGTCGTGCACGACAGAAAGTCAAAGCATGGTTTTCTATGGGGACGATTACGATAGCAGGCAAGTTCAAAACAAGGTTGCGGTTTTCTTTTGCACCTATTTGTCCAATAAACCTTCCAAACGTTCTCGGTAGGTGGTCTACAACCGATCCAGTGAAATTTGAGAGAAATTCATATCTAAAAAAATCTCCTGTCACTTTAACAAGACTAGCACTCGGGTAACGCCTGATGTTGATGCCGTTTTGAATTCGCTGTCGCTGTTAGCTTGGCATGTCCTGACCTCTACACATGGATAGCGGGCTGCCGCACCGTTGAATAGTCGCCGATTGAAACCACAGGACGTTGCATTTTGCCCTTCTTAAAATGGCTTCACCTTATTGTCCAAGTTGAAGGAATTTTGTATAACAATAGAACATCTGTGTGGAATATGTGCACCAGCAGGCGTATGCATTATTTCCCGCCACATTGAGAAGGGCAAAAAGCAACTTCCTGTTATTTCAATCGGCGACTCAGACCACTGACCTCTACACATGGATAGCGGGCTGCCGCACAGTTGAATAGTCACCTAGTGAAACAACGGGAAGTTGCATTTTGACCTGCACAATGTGGCTTCACTTTATTGTCAAAGTTAAAGGAATTTTGTATAACAATAGAACATCTGTGTGGAATATTTGCACCAGCAGGTGTATGCATTGTTTCCCGCCATTTTGCTAAGGCGAAAAGCAACTTCCTGTTGTTTCAGACCCGCTATCCATTGTGTAAGGGGAGGGGGAGGACATGCGAACTTAACAGCAACGGTGAATTCAAATCGGCATCAACATCCGGCGTAACCTGAGCGCTAGTGTTTATGAAAGACTATAGCTAAGACTTAACGGTACACGGTAGGAGGGCGCTCTTGACTAAAGGCTATAGCTGGTCACGAATATTTAAATCGTAAATGACCGTTATTGGAAATTACAATGTTTTGCAGCGCGGTTAATCCACTAACCTCGACGGATTTTGACGTCAATTATTTTTTCCTAAATTTATTATCACGATATTACTAAGATACTACTTTGAACGAAAGTTTAAAAGGTGATTTTGTAATATCACTGGGACCGAGGCTGCCGTAGAAAATACACATAAGAATTTCCTAAATGACCGTTTGGAAATCCCAAATGCCCCAATCGAGCAGATCGTGTCCGACCCCCCTGATAGTAAAAACGTTCAGTATAGGGGGCGCTAAATAAAAAAAAATAAATAAAAGATGCACAATAGCAGACGCTGCCGGACCTGTGTGATTGAAATGTGTGGCAACACAGACCCGACATAATAGCACGATTAAAAATAATGTACACCTTCATAGCTTAGCGGGACTGGTAAACGACGAGTTAAATTAGTGAGTTAATGTCCCCCTGCAGAGATTATTTTAAAATAACGTCTTCAAATTAGTAGATCATAATTATGATATAATTTTCCTCAGTGCTTTCGTAATAGTAAGAAAAAAAACATGCATCGCCCTTTAAATTGACCATTTGATTCGAACAATGTTTTAGATTTAAATGGTTCTCTTCTCATACATTGCTTCATCTTACCAAGGCTTTTTTTGTAACACGGTTTACCAAGAGGGTGGTTACCACCGCCTCGGGAATTCATTATATTGCATATGATTTTGATACCAGTTGATAGCTATGGTCCTCCTCTTTCCATTTTGGGATTTCTTTGCCGCCACCCCATAGAACCATCATTGAAGTTAGATGTGTGCCCTCTATTGACAAGACTGATTACAAGGATGAAAGCATATTAGCCTCCGTCCTAAGAGGGCAGTCTGCTGCAACTTTTTGGCAGCGCAGACTGAACGCAGACGATGGCGGTTATGAAATCCTAAATGTCGTCAGCACTGGTTAAATACGTAATCATGAATTCTCGACAGACAAATTCTAATGATAATAATTCTAAACAACATCAACAACAGCAATAACAATAGCAACATCAACAACATTTGAACACGGTTAAAGTGTGTCCAATGTACAATATTGTTCTTCCACATGCTCGTGGCTTTAAAATGCTACAAAATTATACATGTTAAATTTAAAAAGATTATTCAAGTAAACACATATACATAAGTATATAGAATTTCAAAACAAATTATTAAAGAGCAACGCAAAGTGATGAAAAATATATAACAAACTAACAATGCCCAATTAGAAACATCCAAAATATTAAAGCCATAGCTATCTTGCTTGCTGTACCCATTATGCTCATTTTGTTGTTTTATACTAGTCCTGGTCGTGCCATCGCGTGGGAAGACACAGGCGGTGGCGGCCAAGAATTCCCAAATCTAGACGGTTTCAATAGTCTAACACGTAAATTCGAAATCGTGAAATATCCTGAATTTTTTTATGTTATCATGTTATCAAGCAACATTTTTCTTTGCATCGCCTGCTTTAGCAGGCAAGACACATAGGGATCACTTTGTCCACTGTTGTTGTGTGTTGATGATGATGTTGTAGGGGGCCTAGCTGTTGATGTTGTCTGTTGTAAAAAAAAAGATTAACATTTAACATGTAATATCTGCATACTTCGATGGATTTCAACCAAACTTGAATCATAAGTGCAACACGGGATCCTTCATTTGTTGTTGTCAAATGTCACATACCAAGGGTCAAAGGTCGTGTGAGGTCAAGTAAAGATGTAAAATTGATCTCAATTGAAAAGTTGAAGTTCAATTGGAACCAACTTGAGGCATAGGTGCAACATATCCCTCATTTGTTGAGGATGTCAAAGGTCACATTCCATGGTCAAAGGTTATGTGAGGTAAAGTTGTAAGATGTGAACCAAACTGGTCAAAGGTCACATATCAAGGTTAAACGACACATGGCCTATGAGTCATATCATTCACAGACCACGACTACAGGCGACACTAGCGGTCCGAGGACCGATGAAGTTGAAGAATCAACTCCACTGTAAGGTTTATTTTTTAAAACTTATAGATTGAATGGACGAGGTTGAAGGTGGACCATGGTAACACCCATTACCAGTCCATTAAAGCCACTACCAGTCATTTTTTTTTTTCAAAATCAAAATACCCATTGTGTGTTTAAATTGCTAGTCTTAGGTCATATCAACACGTTATATTACTCTTCTTTGTGAAAACCAGAGACTAAAGCATTTTAAAGCCGTCTTGAAGATGGCATTTACGACTTGTGTACTAATAAAAGTCGGATCCCGACTTTTATTAGTAAAGAATGCATAAAAATCGTCATTTCGTGACAAATAATATGACGTGTTAAAGGCTGACTCAGAGATTTCCAGATGAGGGCGCCCTCAATTTTCAAAGAAATTGTGTTTTTTGCATATACATAATGCTTGTCCATGTACTAGTCACTGTGTGAAATAGCTAAGCTCAAATCGAAGTCCTTCATATAAAAAATCACAACTTTGTTATAAAATTCCGGATCCGGAATTTTTGTTATACACGATATCCTATGACACGTATAATACTTTACATAAATGTTTACTGCATCAAAACGAAAGATCGGATTCATCTCAAACTTTGGAATTGTGCATTTTAGATTATTATCTTTATTTCTAGTTTACTATTTTTAAATAAAAAAAATATATTTCGAAATCTCTGAGTCAGCCTTTAAGCTCAGCCACTTAAAGAGGTATCTACTGCAACCATTTCCAATACAACAGTGCAAAAAATGGACTTTGATGAAAAATAGGGGGCGCCTATTGTTTACATGCTGAAATGCTGAAGAAATCGCTGATAAGTGGCTTCAAGCGCTCCAATCGGTTTGTGGTTTACAGTCTGTATTGCTATATTTTGATTCATTTGTGCGAGTTGCTATATTGAATGAAGCTTGACCACCACCGTTTGAAAACACACTGGTATCAAAAGTGCACCCACTAGAGGTGCGATCTTTATTTCAAAGACTCAACGGTAGGAAGGCGCTCTTACGCATATCGAACGGTTACACACAGACTTGACTAAAGGTTAGGCCTGATCACGGATATTTGAATCTATATACCGTTATTGGAAATTACTCTATTTTTTAGCGAGGATAATCCACTAACCCCGACGGATTTTGAAGTCAATAATGAAAATAATAATGATCATGAGTATTGCTAAGATGTATTGAAACTAAGAGTTTAAAGTCTGACTCAGAGATTTCAAAATATATTTTTTTTTGTGATAATAAGGAAAAATAGTCCACTAGAACTAAAAGGATAGTAACCTAAATGCCAATTCAGACATTTGAATGCATCGGATTTTCGTTTTGATGCAGTAACATTATGTTTAGTATATACGGTCCCATAGGATACTGTTTAGGCACGATAACAAAATTTTCCCCGGATTCGGAATTTTTATAACAGCAGTTGTGCGTTTTTTAAATATGAAGGAATTCGATATCTAAGCTTAGCAATTTCACACAGTGATAGTCTATGTAACACATCATTACTTACAACGAAAATGCGAAAAAACCGATTTTTTGGAAATTGAGACCCCCCCCCCACCCCGACCCGCGCCCCCATCAGATAACTTCCTGAGTCCGCCTTTACGAAGGAGATTTTGTCAAATGTAACTGCAAGAGATTTGCCATTAAATGCACGTAGCAGTAGGCATCCCCAATGCCCAAATCGACAAGGTCGTGTCCTACCCCAAAGGAATCATACAGCTTGGTCTATGGATGTTCGCCAGATATTATACCCCAGGATCATATGGTCCACAAGCCCATATGTTACCCCTGAAGGCTAAATAATCTGGAGAAAAATTATAATATAGATATTTTGAATGCACATGATCCAGGAGCATATTTGAATACGCTCCTGGAGCAGTATTTGACAGAATATTTCTGCACTGCTCCGGGAGAATTGTGCATTAAAAATATTCCAAGTCAATTATGCTCCTGGAGCATATTTGATTTAAAATATTTCTCCAGATTATTTTTGCTCCAGCAGCATAGCCAAATATGCTCCTGGAGCATATTTTGGAATATTTTTCCAGATTATCCAGGAACATATATGCTCCAGGACCATATTGGTCCTGGAGAATAATTTCGGGCCAAAATCTCATAGAAGCAATCATACATAGCTACCTCTACCTTGCGCGTGCGCTACTCAATCTTGTAACATAATAGTTATAGTCCAGGCTATAGATTCATTGATAACCTTGTTTTATTGGATATAATGTTGTTTTCAGCGGTTTTTAGAACATTTTATGCTGATTCTGAATCCGATGGATGCCAGACAAGCAACCTTGAACATTTTTTGTAGAAACGCAAGAAATTAAAATGGCCACCAAAATACAATCCATTCATCTCTTGTTCACTCAATAATTGTAATTTTTCAGCCTCTCTTGTTTAAAACATTCATTGTGACCAATTAACACATGATTCTGTAATCACCTAATCAATGAATTCAATGGCCGCGTCAATACAATAAAGTGGCTGATAGTGATCTACTTTTGACTGCAGGTTGGTAATTTGGTGTTTATCCTGGTGTTTTGGCAGTCAGAAAAAAATAATTAAAAACATAAGAAATACTTTTAAAATGTGATTATAAATTCCTTCAATATGGAATCCAAGATGGCTTCCGATACTCTAAGATGGCTTTATTTGATAGCTGTGTCTAACCTAGTACCGCAATGTTTGTGTATATCCCTGTAAGTCAATCAAACCAATGTACACATCACTAGGTAATCAGAGGAATCGATACATGTAAGATGCCATCCAAGATGGGTATGATCCAATATGGCTGACTGGAAATGGCACTTAGCGGCGAAAAATCCGATCACTAATAGCCTTGAGATAAACGTTTCCTTGTTTCCATTGGCATCCATATTGGTATATTTGATGAATAACGACTCAATGACACTTAAGATATATAACTTTACTGCGATTTTTGGAAGTGACAATCCAACTAAAAAAACACAAAATATATATCTTTAGCCTACAGCGTGAATGAATTACTGACCTTTACTGATTGACATGCAGCCATATTGAACGCCTATCTAGGGTGGCGTCTTGCAGATATCAATCACTTGATGTTATGATATTTAAATTGCTCTGAATCAGTTAGATTGATATACATAAACATGGCAGCTCTTGACTATATGTAGTAATGAATTTTGCCATTTTGGAGCCATCTTGAATGGTTTCTTGAATTGATTGATTATCAAATTGTTGAAAGCTATTCATAATGGTTTCTTTTAATATATTGATTGCTAAAGCATTGGTATATATACCAAGTTATGATTCTACGGCCAAAAGCAGATGCTTTGTTGTATTGGCGGCCATATTGAATCTCTTCATTACGTGGTTAATGAATCTTATTTTAATTGGTCACAATGGGTGTTTTGACTGCACAGGCCAAAAAATACAACTTTTGAATAATTAACATATGAGTTTTTGGTGTTTTGGAGGGCTATTTTGAATTTTTGCGTTTCTTGGAATCCATCGGATTCAGATTCAACAGGAAAAACTGATCTAGAAACTGTTGGAAAACATTATAGTATAACAAGGTCACATGGTCTGCCATAGCCTGGATTTTGTGATCCTAAAACCTTCATTTTTATTAACAGCTCACCAGATATCCTCAGGAAAAGGTTATTTTTAGAATTTCATTTGATTCTGACGGTGCATTTTGATTTTATTAGCGAACTGTTCATATCATGTTGTCCCATAGGCCACTGTGTTGTAATTTTCGTCCGTTTCAGGCAAAAATACAAAATTTCGAATTTGTCCTATTAGATCGAATCCGCACTTACGATTAGCCACACATTCCAATAGTTCTGATGATTTAAAATCTTAGTATTTTAGCGGTAATCGGTGGGGCGGGGGGGGGGGGTGGCAGGCTGTGAATCACGGAAATGCCCCTATAAAGTAGGTATTTTATAAAAGGTTGGTCATTTCGTTAACTTAGAATACCTCTAAAAAAAAAATATTTCCAAATGTTAGCGATTATCAAGGTGAGTTCTTTGTTATTAGCAAAGCTTTATCACAGTGACCGTTGGTCCACGAAGTTATTTATTTAGTTATTTATTATTCATTTCGTTAGTTATTTAGTTGCGTTGTTATTTAGTTGGTTAGTTATTTAGTTATTGCTTGGTTAGTAGGTTAGTAGGTAGTTAGTTCGGACCTGGCAGAGGTCTTATTTTAATTTAACTACATGTTCTATATAAACAGCGAAAAAGAGATTATAGTGGGGTTTATTTTTGTCGCATCATTGGTAATACCCCGCCTCTCCACGTCCCCTATCAAACTCTGGGATAAATAAAAATGGTAAAAATGATTTCAAATAAAAAAAAATGAAAAAAGATGTGTTTGACACTTAAAAATACACATTAAGCTCACTAGGAATGGTGTCTTTAAAATATTTTGGGTTTCCCCATAGCACAGTGCATGCATGAAGATAAAAACACCTCTGCCGAAAACAGATCGAAATCACCTCTATTTGGCGTGCCCATAAAGAGAGTTTCTAAGAAAAGAATCACATGTTTGCACAGGTTTAGCTGCATCGCTCTTCTGCTGTATTTTGTATTCCTTGGTTATCGTTGGTTGTTAAATCGCGATTTTGATTTTGGATGTAATACGTAATATAGTATATTTTATTTAAAAAAAATAATAATCGTCAGAAGATGCACTTTCAAAAAACACAGATTTTTTTTTTCAATTTCAAAAGAAA
>JAMKCH010064425.1:0-12764 GCA_023653785.1 Ophioderma brevispina
TAGCTGCAGTATAGCCACGTCAGGCCCTGGCTACAGCAGCAGAAAAAAATATGGGCATGCCAAGTTCGACATAAATACGAAGTTTGGACGCTCTGTAGTTGAACTTGACGACCTGCCTGTTGAACTTGACGACCTACCTGCCGAACTCGACGCCCTAACTGTCGAACTCGACGCCCTACCTGTCGAACTTGACGACCTACCTGCCGAACTCGACGCCCTAACTGTCGAACTCGACGCCCTCCCTGTCGAACTCGACGCCCTAACTGTCGAGCTCGACGATATACTGTCGAAGTCGACTTATACCTTTGACAATAACCACGAGCTCGACTTCACGCTCTAATACGTCAAACTTCACGCTCTATAGGTCAAACTTCACGTCGATGTACCAAAAATAGTGACGCCGATGTACAAAAATATGACGCCGATCTATTTTTCAATGTTGGGGTGCTTGGGGTTTGGGTTTACAATCTGTATATACCAAATAGTATGGCGCAAGATGGAAATCTTCGCGAAGCGCCTCTTCTTTTGTGAAATTAGTAGTATCATGGCGCGGGAGATGGGTTGCGTGTGTATTAGGTATTTTTTCTGCCTGTTTGTAAATCATAAATACGATAACAAATTACATTGGAACGTAAAGACAACGACAGCCGACGTCAAATTCCAAGTATCCGGAAGGTCACAACCGAGTAAAAGACAGAAAATTAGTATCCAAACAGTGCAAGTCAAAAAAAAAACACACAACTGTTATATTGGTCCAAGAAGGGGGGGGGTGGTCCTCCACCCCTGATTTTTTCGGAGCTAATGTAAGCGACACACAATCAACTTGTTTGGTATCATTGTGTAGCTACAATCCGTTCTCGTCTCAAATCAAGTACAAAAATATCAAGTTTAAAACACGGAAAAGTCTGCTCAAAACCGTGAATTTTCCCTTCTGACAAATCGCAAGTGACCGAGACCCTTGTTATGTCAGGGCTGCGTAAGGGTTTCCCCATTATTATCTGTTGAAAAACTGCCTGGGATCATAATGAATTTGGAAAAAAAGTGTACTTTATAAAACCACCTATGTCGGACATTTGGAAAGAATTTGTATTGGCCCTGTATCCACGCAAATTTTGTAGAACACATACACGTCGGGAATGTCTGCAGTTGTTTGACCTGTTTTCGGAGAACACTTGCAGACACTTGCAGAACGTGGGCCATGGGTACCGATGTTGAACACCTCAGAACGTGTCGAAGTGTTTCTGGGTGTTTTTTCTGGTAGATGGTGCAGAACACATACAGAACACCTCCAAAGCACGTTCTGCAGGTGTTCAACTCTGTATAGAATGCGTACTTCTGCGATAGGAAGGTTCCGATTTCCTCACATGACTGCAGGGATGCAAATATCGTTAGAGTTAGCGATCAATTTACTTGAAAATGACAACACCTGACACATGATTACTGTGAAAATTGAATACACGGATGCTACAGCATCCCGTGTTTCACATGCCTTTCGGAACAATTCTGAAGCGCCGTCGCCCACATTGAAAAAAAAGCTTGAGGTCCGATAAAATAGATCGACCACCAGTCGCTTTTGTCCCATCGCCGTGACGGTTAATTTGTGGGGGGGGGGGGGGGACCATAGAGCGGTGAATTTGACCGATAGAGCGTGAAGTATAGTCGTCGTCAGATTTGTACATCGACGTGACGTGTGCAGTTTGACCATAGAACTGAAGTTTTGACCGATAGAACGTGAAGTTTTACATATAGAACGTGAAGTTTTTGGACCGATACAACTTTAAGTTTGACCGATAAACGTGAAGTTGACGCATAGAACGGAAGTTTGACCGATAGAACGTAAGGTTGGACAGATAGAACGGAATTCGACTACCGAGCGTGCAAACTCGTATTTTTATGGTCCCTCTGGCATTCCAGACAACAAAAAGGCGAACTCAATTCCCACTAACCTCTGGCGGTTTTCCTTCCGAATTTGTAATCCCCACCATTTATGATACGAAAATTTTAGTTTCCCTCCCATTCAATTATTTTCACACACGTACCACGACGGCCAAAAAAAAAAAAAAAAATCCATGCGGTGAAAAAAATTCTAAGACAAACAAAATAAAACCATTTCTAAAAAAAAAATTTCTCTAAAAAAATCTAAAAAATTCTAAAAAAAAATCTAAAAAATTCTAAAAAAAAATAAAAAAACATTTCCTAAAAAAAATTCCTAAAAAAAATTAAAAAAAAATTCTAAAAAATAAAAAATTTCTTCGAAAAAATTCTAAAAAAATATAAAAAAATCTAAAAAAATTTGTTTTTTATTCGAAAAAAAAAATCTAAAAAAAAAAACATTTTTTTTTAAATTTTCTTTTTTTAACTTGTTCATTTTATTATATTTTTTTTGCGTCGATGGTACACGTAATACGGTGACCGAAGGTGAATCAGATAGCCATATCCATAGATGGTCCTGTACCATGCTGCCCCGTCTATGCTGTATCGTTCCCGTAAAACACGTTAAAGTATACTGGGCAACGGGTCAAGCAATCAATCACCGGTGATATATCAATTGCTTTCGCCGGCCATATCTTAGACATGGAGCATTCCATATTGAACCAAACCTAGTGACAAGGACAAGTACTACACACAAACTTTTGACAAGACCATATTGATGTCAAAGGTCCACGATAGGTCACAGGGGTAAACAACGTTAACTATGCAAAAACCTAGAATTAGCTCAAATCTCAAACTACTGCTGTCATCTTGCGACTTGTATCAACACTACAAAACTCAATTATAACTGTCATATGACTCATGATTTAGGGGTCATAGGTCAAATACATCAAATTATGTTACACTTGAAATCACTACTCCTACGATTACTGAATGATTCGTGACTCATGTATGGGTTGTAGTTTGACATCTCCTACAAAAGTTACTTACTGACATTTTGAATCAAAGGTAATCTGAGGGTCATTCAGGTTAAACTCCTTTTAGGTCGTGAGCCCATAACCGAAACCTTGCACCCCGGGGATTTTTTGGAGACCACCATTTTTTGAACCCTATACATAAAGCTATCGCCCTACCTGTTGAACTCGACGCCCTACCTGTCGAACTCGAACGCCTACCTTTCAACTCGACGCCCTACCTGTCGAACTCGACGCCCTACCTGTCGAACTCGACGCCCTAACTGTCGAACTCGACGCCCTAACGGTCGAACTCGACGATATACATATCGAAGTCGACGTTATACTTGTTGAAAATATGACCACGATCTAACTTCACGTTCTATCGGGCAAACTTCACGCCCTATAGGTCAAACTTCACGTCGATTTACAAAAATATGACGCCGATGTACAAAATATGACGCCGATTATTTTGGCAATGTTGGGTCTTGGGGTTGGGTTACAAGCTGTATATACCAAATAGTATTTGCGGCAAGATGGTATAATCTTCGCGAATCGGCTCTTCTTGGTGGAATTAGTAGGGGAGCACTTGGCTCGGGAGAGGGAGTTGCAGGGTGTATTTTTAGGTATTTTTTTCTGCTGTGTGTAATCATAAATACGATACAAATTACAATTGTACCATACAAAGACAGCCGACGGTCAAATTCCAAGGATAAAGTACAACAGAGTAAAAAAGACATAAATTAAGTATTCAAAACTGTGCAAAGTCAAAAAAATCACAGCAACTGTTATATTGTCCAAGACTGGGGGGGGGTCTCCACCCCGATTTTTTCGTAGGCTAATGAAGGCGACAACATCAACTTGTTTGTTCAGTGTGTAGCTACACATCCTTTCTTCAAATCAGTCACCAAAAATCAAGTTTTAACAAGGAAAAGTCTGTCTCAAAACCGTGAATTTTCCCTTTCTGACAGCGCAAGTTGACCGAGACCCTTGTTATGGCAGGGCTGCGGTATGGTTTTCCCCATTATTCACTGTTGAAACGGCCTGGATTCATAATGATTTGGAAAAAAAGTGTATTTTGCTATACCACCTATTTAGGAACATTTGGAAAGAATTTTGTATTGTGCCACTGGTAAATACACTGCAAATTTTTGTAGAACACATGACATGTCGGGAAGTGTTCTGCATGTGTTTGACAGGTGTTCGGAGAACACTTGCAGAACACTCGCAGAACGTGTTCCATTTAACAGATTTTGAACACCTGCGAACGTGTCAGAAGTGTTCTGGGTGTGTTCTGTAGATTTGCAGAACACATACAGAAAACCTCAAACACGTTCTGCATGTGTTCAAAATCTGTTATCGAATGCGTACTGACCTGCGATAGTGAAGTTCAGATTGCCTCCACAGACTGCAAGGGATGCAAATTCGTAGAGTTAGCGAGAATCAAATTTACTTGAAAATGGACCAACCCGACACATGATTTAATGGGGATAAATTGAATACAAACGGATGCCTAACGAGAATCCCGTGGTTTTTCCCATGCCTTCGTAACCAAATTTTGAAGCGCCCGTCTCCCACAAATTGAAAAAAAAAAAGGCTTGACTTGTCCGATACAATAGATCGGGCGTCAAGATTTTGTACATCGACGTGACGTGAATTTTGACCTATAGAGGGTGAAGTGTGACCTATAGAGCGTGAAGTTCGACCTACAGAGCGTGAAGTATAGATCGGCGTCAGATTTTGTACACCGACGTGACGTGAAGTTTGAACAATAGAACGTGAAGTTTGAACGATAGAACGTGAAGTTTGACCAATGAACGTGAAGTTGACCGATAGAACGGGAAGTTTGACCGCTAGAACGTGAAGTTTGACCGATAGAACACGTTGAAGTCTTTTTGACCGATATGAACGTGAAGTTTGACAGATAGAAGTGAATTTCGACCTATAGAGCGCGCAAACTAGTATTTATGTCCGCTCTTGCATTCCATAACAAACACGTCGAACTCAGTCCCCTACCTCTGCGGTTCCGAATTTGTAGCCCCAGCCATTAATATAGGCGAAAATTTTATTTTCCTCCCCTTCAATTTTTTTTCACACACGTACAACGACGCCAAAAAAAAAAAAATCCATGTGAAAAAAATTCTAAACAAAAAAATAACAACAATTTCTCAAAAAATCTAAAAAATTCTAAAAAAAATCTAAAAAAATCTAAAAAAAATAAAAAAAATTTCAAAAAAAAATTCTAAAAAAAAAATTTAAAAAAAAATTCTTAAAATAAAAATTTCTAAAAAATTCTAAAAAAAATCTAAAAAAATTCTAAAAAAATGTTTTTTTTAATTCCTGAAAAAAATCGAAAAAAAAAAAACAATTTTTTTTTTAATTTTTCATTTTTTTTAACTTTTTTTCATTTTATTATATATGTTTTTTGGCGTCGATGGTACACCGTAATACGGTGACCAGAAGGTAATCGTAGCATATCCAGAGGATGGTCGGTACCATCTCCTCCCAGTCTATATCTGTATCGTTCCCCGTAAAACACCGTTAAAGTATACTTGGCAAGCGGGTCAAGCAAATCTAATCACCGGTGATTATATCATCGATTTCGCCTGGCAATATCTGAGACATGGAGCATTCCATATTGAACCAACCTAAGTGACAAGGACAAGTACGTACCCCAACTTGACAAGACCAGATTGATGTCAAAGGTCAAGATAAGGTCAAGGGGTAAACAACGTTAACTATGCAAAAAACCTAATTAGCTCAAATCCTCAAACTAATCTGTCCATCCTTGTACGACCTGTCACACTACAAAACGTCACTTATACCTGTCATATACGCTGATTTAGGGTCATGGTTCAAAATACATCAAATTATGTACACTTTAAATCAATACTCCATACCGAACATAGTATGTTACGGTGACTCATGTATGTGGTGCAGTTTGACATCTCCTACAAAAGTTACTTAATGGCATTTTGATCAAAGGTAATCTGGGATCATTAGGTTAAACTCCTTTTAGGAGGGTGCATGAGCCCTAACCGAACCCCTGCACCCCCCGGGGATTTTTGGAGACCATATTTTTGGAAACCTTATACATATAGCTAACTCAAAATCAAGTTGTCTGCTAAAATCCCTATCCTGGGTTAAGAGTGAGGGCGCTTTTTTTCCAAAAAAAACATATCTTAATTTTTGATCTATCATTCTTCACTATGTGGACTACTTTTAGTCGCCAAAACACACCAAGGAATAGTTTGAACACCTTTTTGCATGCTTCACCTGCCTCTAGAGGGCGGTCATATTTCAAAATGGCCAACCAAAACATGAACACAACAATCGTGTTTTACAACACTTATGCCTCTTTACAGGTAAAATGCCGTTGTCACCGTCATTATATACTTTGTCATGCACCAGTGGATAGTTGAGGTAGACTAAACACGTAAATATGAAAGTAAGTTAGCCTTTAAGTGTATTTATAGAGGGCGCTTTATGTAAAATAGTCTATAACTTTACTATACCTAGACCACAACCACAGCCCTTTTTTTGGTAACACGGATTACCAAGGGGAGGGGGTGGTTTCCAGAATTCGTTATAAAGCACCCGATGCTTATGAGTTTGATACAATGATAGCTATGATCCCCTCTTTCCTTTATAATAAACCAAATAAGTACCACATTCCCTATTATGCGTCACAATGACGTCATCAAATCCGCGGAGTCGGCGAATTGGCATCCACAGAATTAGGCAAATTTCCAATTTTACGCTAAACGGTAGGAATATATCAGACTTTTCATGCGGTTTTCAGCGCTACAATGATGGCAATGACTAGTTTACTAAACATTAGTTTTTTAGAGAGCCAGTCTGTGGCACAATTTTTCAAAAAATCACCATAAAATATCCTCAGGGTGGCAAACCACGCCCGAATCCCCTTACCTTTCGAATTTGACGGCATACTCTAACCCCGGTGAAGGTGCCTAGCTTCACATTTTTTTCGCTAAAATGCCAGAAAGGATGAGAGAATGATTACCTAGACGCTTTTTACGCAAGCTTTGGCATTTTAGCGCACCGGACAAGTGCACTAGGGGGAGGGGTGGAGTTTTCGTTGTTATTGTCACAGGCATCATAGTCCATCTGCTTCAGATAATGATATAACTGAGATCTCTCCGAAGGCACTCAAACTACTATTGAACAACCTCAAGGCTTCCACAGTATAGTTTCATCTGCTTCATGATTGTGAGGTAAACAAAGCGCCCGGAATGCGCTGAAACAGCTAAAATAATCCAAAGCTCCTGGGGCTTCCGCCCCCTGGACACTGCCACTTCGCATAGTCCATCTGCTTCAAGATAATGAGATAACTGATCTCTCATAAGGAGGCCCTCAAACATGTTATTTAACTCAAGAGTTCCCCGGGCTCCGAACCCTGGACCCCGCCAGGGCAGTATAGTTTCATCTGCTTCATGATGGTAGATAACCGATAGCTCTCCGGATGCGTCTGAAACATGCTAAAAAAACCCCAGATCTTTCTGGGGGCTTCCGCCCCTTGAACCCCGAACGTTCAAGCAGAGTCATCTGCTTCAAGATAAGGACATAACCCCTCTCCGAAAGCACTTGAACATGTTACACACTCAAGAGCTTCCGCTGTTCCTTCTCTCTGCCCCTGGATCCCCCACAAGGGGCTTTTCCATTACCCTGTATGCCGCATGCCCTGTAGATCGACGGCCTCTTGCCCTGTGCTGTTCATGTGTGGAGTATGCTTGCCCTGAATGGAAGGGGGCAGCCCAAAAGCTTGACCCGTCGTGGATGCCTCCTGTCGCGTGTCGTGGGGTGCACTTCGGCCAGCTCCGCGGACACTTATCCATCAGCAGTGTACATGCATGAGCAGTAGCTTGCCAAGTGATCTGGTATGGAGCACCCTGTGTTTGGTCAGAGGCCAGCTTCTGACCGCCTTAGGTCCGGTCCGGAGTAGTTGCTTAGGCAATTTCCGTTCGCTTTGAAATAGTCTCTAAAGAGTTTGGGGGAGTTGGCTTGTGGAAAGAAAGACTTAGCTGTCATCCAGTGGCTCTATCGGTATGGAGCCTGGTGAGCATCTTTCGCCTGGGCCGGCTTTTCGTGGGCTCAGTGGCGGTGTCTCAGCTGATTGAGATCCAGAATCGGTCCGATCTTTCTTCTGTATCAGATTTATTCTTCCTCTTCTATTATTCAGACAACTCTTGTTGCATAACCTCCTGATGGCCACTTGTATCTAGTGCACCATCATTAACTTCCACCATGATCATCTTCTGTGGAGGAATTTCTTGGCTCTGCCACATCTGCTATACAATCAGGGCTTGATATTTGCTCTCTGGATGTGCATCCTCAACAAATCTCTCATACGAAGTGCTCTGGCAATCTGTCTATCTTCCAATCTTAGGAAAGCATCGATATACTTGTCACGTTTTCACTTAACCCTCCTCTACCTGAGCGTTGTTGTAAACCAACTCCCACCCCCCCCCCATTTTCGTTACTGAACAATCCGATTCCTGTAAATTTGGTAATCACAGGGTAGCTTAGTAGAGTTTCTTCTTTTTTCCATTGGTATCAAAAATAATGCATATCCTCCCCATTCATGACGTCCTTGACGTCATAGTTTGAAGAAAATATGAAAATATATGTACTGAATATAGTGTGGAAATTGATATTCGCATTTTACGACTCAAAACATTATTATACCACTGAAATGCTCTTTTTTTCTAAAACTAGTCATTTTCCCATCAAGTAGAGCCAAAACCGCATGAATTGGATATTCCTAACATTTTTGGCGAAACATTGAATTTTCCCCAGTGTTGTCTATGGAAATTGACAATTTTTCTAACATGCGAACTTTATTACGTCATTGTGACGATAATGTCGAGGCATGTTTGGTTACTCATTTTGGTATCAATGGAAAGAGGAGATCATAGCTATCCTATTGGTATCAAAATTCAATATACCTTGGATGTTTTTGTGTTGTTGCTTCGGCATGTTGGTACTCTCTCCCGAAGGGGGGTGGTTGTATTTTGGCATGCCAGTTTGAAAAAAAGCGCCCTCCACCATTTAACCCCTGGTGGGGATGTTTGCAGACAACCCTGAATTCAGTTGCTTATGGTCTAAGCTTCACAAAAATGGTTGGTCTCCAAAATCCCCGGGGGGGCAGGGGGGCATTCATGGTACAGATCTATTTACTGTGTGTAAAATTTAAAACAGGTCAAATAGAACATCTTTTTATGCCCTCCTGTAGGACTTGATGAGAGATCAATAAATTCAATCATGACCCATCACTTGACATATGGTTTTTTCGGGTTCAAAGGTCAAAATCCTTAAAATTACGTTACAAACACTTCCAATCCACTACTACCGATTACAGAGTATGATCACGTGACTCATGTATGTACTACTACAGATAATATGGCATGGTTACTTGACTCATGCATATGAAGCAGCTTGAGACCCTTCACCAAGTGTCGGAATGCTGGTTGAAATGGTCATTTAAGGGGGGGAACTTCCGGCTTAGTTGGTAAAAACACGTCAGGTAAATCGTATTGCTATATGCCACGTGTATGGTTAAGTGCCTCCGCATATGAAGCTTGAGACCTTTCACCAAATGTGCTCGGAATGAGGTTAAAGGTCATTACGGGGTCCACTTCCGGTCCGCTCCTCTCGACTGTGTTCAGATCTTTCTACAGATCTCGTTTCTTCTTTTGTCCAATGCCAATATCTCCGACATGCAACATTCTATATTGACCAAACTGATGACAAGGACACGTAAGGACTACACACAAACTTTTGAATGACCGATTTGGTCACCGGTCACGATCGGGTGCACAGTGGTCCAACGTCACCAGGCCAAAAAAAATCTAGACTAGCTCAAATCGCACAACTAATACTGTCATCTTGTAGGACTTGCTTCCAACACTACAAAAAAGTACTTTGTCATATGATGCCCTCGATTCGAGTCAGAGTGTAAAATACATCAAATTACATACACTTCAACATCACTACTCTCCACAGAAAATCGTTGATCCGTGACTAGTATGTGGGCAATTTGAACCTTAGCAAAAGGTATTTATGAAATTTTGATCAAAGGTCATATGGGGTCCCTAAGTCAAAATCTTTATGTGTATAAAATTTAAAACAAGGTCAAAGATAAAATCTGTTTAGCCTATACTGTAGGACTTGATGAGATGTCAATAAAAGTTCAATTATGACTTATCACGTGACCATGGTTACGGGTCCAAGGTCAAAATACCTCAAATCATGTTAGATTACCATCACTACTCCGTCTACAGATTACATAATTTGATCCCGTGACTCATGTATGTGGGTAGTTTGACATCCCCTACAAAAGTACTTAACAAAATTTCGCATTCAAGGGTCATCTGGGGCCACAGGGGTCAAAAGTTCATTTTTACAAATATGCTACTCCCTACAGATAACAGTGTTGCACTTGATCATGCATATAAATCAGCTGAGCCCTTCCCAAAATTGTACTAGCATTGGGTAAACGGTCATTAAGGGGGAATTCCGGTCTTACTGTGAAAAATCATGATTAGGGGTCATAGGGCCAAATACTCAAATTACGTTCACTTAATATCAATACTCCTGCAGATTACAGCGTATGATCACGTGACTCATGTATGTGGTGTAGTTTGACATCCCCTACAAAAGTTACTTAATGGCATTTTGATCAAAGGTCATCTGGGTCACTAAGGTCAAACTCCTTTACTGTGTGTAAGGTCAAGTAGAAAATCTGTTTAGCCCATCCTGTAGGACTTGATGAGAGGTCAATAAAAGTCAATCATGATCCCATCAATTGACCCATGGTTTAGGGGTCAAAGGTCAAAATACTTCAAATTACTTTGCATTTTAAATCACTACTCCTTCTACAGATTACATAGTATGATAACGTGACTCATATATGTGGTGTAGTTTGACATTCCCTACAAAAGTTACTTAATGACATTTTGATTAAGGTCATTTGGGGGACACAGGGGTCGAAAGTTCATTTTTACAAAATATGCTATTCCTCCAGCAGATAACATTGCATGGTCACTTGACTCATGCATATGGAGCAGCTTGAGACCCTACACCAAAATTGTGCTCGGCATGGGCTCAAAGGTCATTACGGGGTACTTCCGGTCTTAATGTTGAAAATCTTCCAAAAATTATATTCTGCTATATGAAACGTTGCATGGTTACGGGGCTCATGGAAATGAATCAGCTTGAGACCCTTCACCAAAGTTGTGCTCGGCATGAGGTTAAAGGTCATTAAGGGGTCACTTCCGGTCTGAGTACTCTCGACTGTGTTCAGATCTGTCTACAGATCTAGTTTATTCTCTTTTTGCTCTGTATGGCTTTCATTGTCAAGAGTCTGGAAGGAATGCTATCGTCAGAGAGGTTAAATGTCGTTTAGGATCAATTGGGGTGAGTTTCAATTTTGCCTTTATAGTCGCAGACAAAAACAATGGGGTCAATTCAGCGTTCTATCTTTCCGTACGAATTATTAAATGAGTATGGCGTGGGTGCGACTGGCAAATTATGTTTATAGCTTTGGGTGTGCATGTCACCTTAATAATCACACCAAGTCAAAAATACACCATTTAATTCGTTACACATGTTTTATGGCTGCCTACAAAGAAACTATGAGGCACAAACATAATTGTGCACTGCTTACTAAATACGTTATTTTTTCAGCTTCCAGAGGTCTGTAAGAATGCTACGGCTTACTGAAATCAATAATGATAGACATTATGTCTACCCTCTTAGTAGTTACCGATTAATATTTTTTGCATAAATCCAGGATCAGACTAAATTTTAAAATACTCTTTATTTTTTTCCTGGAATATATCTTTTGGATGATAAAAAAATAACAATTTAATTTTTTCCTGTATTGAAATCAAGAATTATGTTGTACCAAAACATGGTGCTTCAATACATCTAGATTAAGAATTGGATAATATAATTGTATACATATAAGAAAGATTACAGGATCAGTGGTATAATATTTAATAATGATAAATACCTGGAAATCAGATTACACAATTAGCAGGTGATACTACAGTATTTTGTATGCGACGTAACCTCTTTTACGAATGTCATTAGAGTATATGAAAATGTTAAAGGCCGACTCAGAGATTTCCCGATGAGGGCGCACTCAATTTTCAAACAAATCGATTTTTTTGCATATACATAATGCTTGTCCACATGCTAATCACTGTGTCGAATAACTAAGCTCGAATCGAAGTCCTTCATATAGAAAATTACAACTTTGTTTTAAATTTCCGGATCCGGAATTTTTGTTATACACGGTATCCTATGGCACTGTTATACTGTGCATAAATGTTTACCGGATGAAAACAGAAAATCCAATTCATCTCTAACTTTGGAATTAAGCATTTTTGGTGACTATCTTTAGTTCTAGATGACTATTTTTAATTACTTCACAAAAATACCATATTTTCGAAATCTCTGAGTCAGCCTTTAAGTGAGGCCTCAGGCGTGATGAATTTGAATAAAGCTGAGGAGTTTTAAAGGAAATATGTCATGATTCTGAATATTTGGAAAATTTGGTATGGATGGAAAGCTTAAGTAACGTAGATTACATATAAATCAAAATAAGTTGAAAATTGTCCACATTTGTTGAGTATTTTGCCCTTTTAATTTCCCGCCCAATAGCTTACTCGAAAACGATTCCGACAAATCCACATCGCAGGCAAATGGTGACGTCAAAGTGATGACCATCCATAATTTACGTCGTTGTGACCATCATATCTCAGTGTTGCCACTTCAATAATAATTAAACACAACGAAATGAAACAAAATATGTCATTCTGTAACTTTTTTTCTAATTTTATTATTACTTTCATT
>JAMKCH010064427.1:0-17169 GCA_023653785.1 Ophioderma brevispina
TCTAGCAGACGACGTAACGTAATTGCATGATATACTGTATTATACTATGGGGGTTCAATATTGAAATTGTCAATAGTAGAATGGATTTTAAGGCCATTTCGCGTTGATGGAACGCGCTGGTTTGGTTACTCAATCACGTATGATGTCTTTTGCACATGAAAATTTAATTTTGGCTGAAAAATATTGCATTTTGCAGAAAGCTGTGCACCAATCCGGTATTTAGCTTTTTTGGCAAAATTGACCCTTTGACCCCTTAATGACCTTTTTGATCCCGGTTATAAAAAAAAACCTTGTGTAACACAACAAAAATTGCATTGTTCCAAATTGCAATAAAAAAATTTAACTTGCTTAGTTCTGGAGATAAAAATTCTTAAAATTATTTACCTAAAACCGAGAAATTACCCTTAAATGACCTTTGACCTCCAAAATGAAAAATATCGTGCATGCACCACTAATGAATACAAATCTGAAAGTGAAGTCACTGTACTATGTTTGGATTTTGAGATAAAAAAATTTTTGAATATATTTTGGAATATTTTTGGTTTTGACAGGTAGCGTAGGACCCCTTTATGACCTTTGACACCCATGCAGAGCACAACGTTGTGAAGAGTCTTAAGATGCTTTTATATTATTGAGTACGTGACCATGCAAACGTTGCATATACAGATAGTAGCTATTTTGAAGATTTTTGAAGATTTTTCACAACCAGACCGGAAGTGCCCCCTAATGACCCCAGATTGACCTCTAGACCCATAACTTTTGTGAAGGGTACCAAGCTGCTCATATGATGAGTCACGTTACCATGCAGTTTAAACTGCAGGAGGAGATACAGTTTAAAGAAAATCACACTTTTGACCACTGGACCCCCTAATGACCCGACAGGGTCAAAGTTCATATGACATAAATGGGAAGATCAGCGGCATTGGTGCAAGTCTTGCAGAACAACGTCAAACCAAGACAAAACTATAAGCATTTGAAGTGATGCCAGAAGAAAGAAAGAAAGAAAACAGAACGCATCAAAAACAGAACAAGGCGGGCCGACGGCCGTCTTGTGAAAAAAGCAGGTTGCGCCTTACTTGATAGCGAGCTCTATAGTGCGCAAACGGTATCGGGACGTTAATCAAAACAAATGCGGCAAAAAGTTCTGGCGACCATGACGTGCTTACTGCATGAATCTATACCACAGTGTGTGTGAAGGGGGGGGGGAAAAAGTAAAAAATTGGGGGGGGGGGAGGCTCGCGCTAATCGTCAGGCAAAAATCAGTGGGATACAAAGTACTCCTTTTTTTAAAAACATAGCGGCAAAAATGTTTTAGGCGATATCGGTCGATATTGGGACTAAGGAAGTAAAATTGGTGTCAAATGAAAGCTGTGAATTTCTGCATGATATAATATAGGAAAAGCGGCCAAAAGAATTGGTTAATTTACAATCCCAAATCGTAAGATGACCGCGCCACTAGTATAGTACGCGGTCTAAGCAGACGGACCGTAATGCATGAATACTGTATTATACGATAGGGGTCAAAATTGAAACTTGTCAATAGTAGAAGGGATTGAGGCCATTTGCGGTTGATGGAACGGGCTGGTTTGTTACTCAATCCGTTTGATGTTCTTTTGCAACATGAAAAATTTTAATTTGGCTGAAACTATGCATTTGAAGGAATCTGTCGCAAGATCGATTTTTAGCATTTTTTGGCAAAATTGACCTTTGACCCCTTAATGACCTTTGACCGGTATAAAAAAAACTTGTGTACACACAAAAAAGGCATTGTTCCAATGCAAATAAAAAAAATTCTACGAGTAGTTCTGGATATAAAAATTCTTAAAATTATTTACTTTTTTTAAAACCGGCAAATTACCTTAAAATGACCTTTGACCCTCCAAAATAAAACTATTGCATACACCACGTAACATGAATGCAAATCCTGAATGAAGTGAAGTCACTCTTACTATGTTTGGATTTTTTTTGAGATAAAAAATTTTGAATATTTTGGAATAATTTTGGTTTTTGACAGGAAAGTGACCCTTTAATGACCTTTGCCCCCAGGCAGAGCACAACTTTTGTGAAGAGTCTTAATCTGCTTCATATATATGGAGTCACGTGACCATGCAACGTGGCATATAGCAGATAGCTATATTTGAAGATTTTGGATGTGTCAACATTCAGACCGGAAGTGCCCCCTTAATGACCCCAGATTGACCTCTAGACCATCAACTTGTGAAGGGTACAAGCTGCTTCATATGCAGGAGTCGCGTTACCATGCAGTTTAAACTGCAGGAGGAGATACAGTTTTTAAAGAAAATCCACCACTTTTTGACCCCTGTGACCCTAGAGGACCCCGACAGGGGTCAAAGTCATTATGACAAAATGGGAAGATAAGTGGTCATTTGGTGCAAGTCTGGTCAGAAAACGTCAAACCATGACCAAACTATAAGCATTTGAAGTGTTGCCAGAAAAAGAAAGAAAGAAAGAAAGAAGACAGAACGCATCAAAAACAGAACAAGGCGGCCTGAAGGCCGCCCCCGTCTTGTAAATAGCAGGTTCGCGCTTACTTGATAGCTAGCATATAGGCGCAAAACGGTTATCGGGACGTTATCAAACAAATGCGGGGCAAGTTTTGGCGACCATGAAGTGGTTACTGACATTTGAATTATACCAAGTGTGTGTGAAGGGGGGGGGACCTTAAATGGGGGGGGGGGAGGATAGAGCTAAATAGTTAGGGCAAAAAATCGGGGATACAAAGTCATCCCTTTTTAAAAACATAGCGCAAACTTGTTTTAGGCGATATCTGGTCGACTATTTGGATAAGGCAGTAAAAAATTGGTGTCAAATGAAAGCTGTGAATTCTTGCATTGATTATAATATAGGAAAAGCGCCAAAAATTGGTTAATTTACAATCCCAAAGCGTAAGATAGACCGCGCCACTTATCAGTACGCGGTCTAGCAGACGACGTAACTGAATGAGAAATGATTATAATATAGGGGCTTCAATATTGAAACTTGTCCATAGTAGAATGGATTTTGAGGCCATTTCGCGTTGACTGGAACGGGCTGGTTTTGTTACTCAATCACGTCTGATTGTCTTGTGTCTTTGCAAATGAAAATTGTCATTGTGGCTGAACAAATATTGCATTTTGAAGAATTCTGTGCGCAACTCCGTATTTTTAATTTTTTGGCAAAATTTGACCTTTTGACCCCTTACTGACCTTCGATCCCCGGTTATACAAAAAACCTTGTGTAACAAAAAAAATCATTGTTCAATGCAAAATAAAAAAAATTCTACTAGCTTATTCTGGAGATAAAATTCTGAAAATTATTTACCTTTAAAACGGAAATTACCCTAAATGGACCTTTGACCTCCAAAATTAAAAATATCTTGCATACACCAGTAAACATGAATGAATCGCAAGTGAGTCAACTGTACTTATGTTTGGATTGAAGATAAAAAAATTTTGAATATTTTTGGAAATATTTTTTGGTTTTGGACAGGAAAAGTGACACCTTAAATGACCTTTGACCCCACCAGGCAGAGCACAACGTTTGTGAAGAGTCTTAATCTGCTTCATATATATGAGACACGTGACCATGCAAAGTTGCATAGACAGTAG
This sequence comes from Ophioderma brevispina, assembly GCA_023653785.1. Classification (NCBI taxonomy): domain Eukaryota; kingdom Metazoa; phylum Echinodermata; class Ophiuroidea; order Amphilepidida; family Ophiodermatidae; genus Ophioderma; species Ophioderma brevispina. Next base: position 3,609 of record JAMKCH010064427.1, read on the forward strand.
CTATTGTGACGATTTTTTGAGATTTGTTTCACATTCAGACCGAAGTGCCCCCTTAATGACCCCAGAATGACCTATAGGACCCATAACTTTTGTGAAGGTTACCAAGCTGCTTCATATGCCATGGGTCACGTTACCATGCCGTTTAAAATGAGGAGGAGATACGTTTAAAAAAATCACACGTTTGACCCCTGTTGACCCCTAGTGACCCGAAAGGTCAAATCTCATATGACATAAAGGGGAAGAAACAGTGGTCATTTGGTGCAAAGTATGGTCAGAAAACGTCAAAACCATGACAAAAAACGATAAAGCCATTGAAGATGTGTTGCCAGAAGAAAGAAAAGACAAGAAAGAAGAAAGAACGCATCAAAAACCGACCAAGGCGCCTGACGGCAGTCTTGTAAAAAGCAGGTTCGCGCTTATTTGATAGCTAGCTATATAGTGCGCAAAAGGTATCGGACGTTAATCAAACAAAAGCGGCAACAGTTTATGCGACCATGAAGGGCTTACTGCATGAATTATTACCAAGTGTTGTGTGTGAAGGGGGGGGGGACCTAAATTGGGGGGGGCGGGGAGATAGAACTAAATAGTTCAGGCCAAAAAATCGTGAGGATACAAAGCTATCCTTTTTAAAAAATAGCGAAAAACAGGTTTTAAGGCGATATCTTGTCGACTTTTTGGACTAAGGAAGTAAAAATGGTGTCAAGTGAAAGCTGTGAATTGTCTGCATTGATATAATATAGGAAGAAAAGCGGCAAAATTGGTTAATTCTACAAACCCAAATCGTAAGATAAACCGCGCCACCTATATAAGTACGCGGTCTAGCAGACGACGTAATGCATGATTTATATGTATTATACTAAGGGGTTCAATATGAACACTTGTCAATAGTAGAATGCATTTTGAGGCCATTGCGCGTTGATGGAACGGGCGGGTTTGTTACTCAATCACGTCTGATGTCTTTTTCACCATGAAAATTTAATTTTGCTGAAAATATTGATTTGCAGAATCTTGTGCGCAATCCGTTAAATTTTTTAGCATTTTTTGGCAAAATTGACCTTGTGACCCCTTTGCCATTTGATCCCGGTATTAAAAAAAATCCGTGTGTTACACACAAAAATGACATTGTTCCAATGCAAATAAAAAAAAGTTCTACTATGCTTGTTTCTGGAGATAAAAAATTCTTTATAACTGATTTACCTGAAACCCGGAAAGTACTTAAAGGAACTTTGACCTCCAAAATATAAAAAAATATCTTGCATTACACCAAGTAACTGAATTGAATCTGAAAGTGAAGTCACTTGTAATATGTTGGATTTTGAGATAAAAGTTTTGAATATTTTGGAATATTTTGGTTTTTGACAGGAAGTAGTGGACCATAAGACTTTGACCCCCATGCAGAGCCCAACGTTTGTGAAGGGTCTTAAGCTGCCTTATATTTATGAGTCACGTGACCAATGCCACGTGCATATAGCAGATAGCTATTTTTGCAGATTTTTTGAAGATTTTTCACATTCAGACCGGAAGTTGCCCCCGTAATGACCCCAGATGATCATCTAAACAAGAACTGTGTGACGGGTACCAGCGGCTCTATGATGAGGTCACGTTACAATGCAGGTTTAAACTGGCAGGAGAGATACAGTTTAAAGAAAAAGTCCACTTTGAACCCTTGACCCATAGAGACCCGGACAGGGTCAAAGTCATATATGAATAAATGGGAAGACTCAGTGGTCATTGGGTGCAAGTCTGGTCAGAAAACGTCAACCAATGACAAAACTTAAGCATTTGCGTGTTGCAGAGAAAGAAGAAAGAAGAAAGAAACGCCAGCACAAACAGAACAAGGCGGCATGAAGGCGTTCTTGTTAAGTAAAGCAGGTTCGCGCTTACTTGATAGCTAGCTAGATAGTGGCAAACGGTAGTCGGACGTAATCAACAAATGCGGCAACGTTTTCTGGAGACCAATGAAGTGTTACTGCATGAATTGGAATTATACCAGTTGGGTGAAGGGGGGGGGACCTAAATTGGGGGGGGGGGGGGAGGATTTTTTTTTGTATAGCTAAAGAGTCAGCCAAAAATCGTGGAACAAAGTACTCCTTTTTAAAAACATAGCGCAAACATAGCGATATCTTGTCGACTACTTGGACTAAGGAAGAAAATTTGGTTGTTCAAATGAAAGCTTGGAATTTCTGCATGATATAATATAGGAAAAGCGGCAAAAATTGTTAATTTTACAATCCCAAAATCGTAAGATAGACCGAGCCACCTATATCAGTACGCGGTCTAGCAGACGACGTGAATGCATGAATACTGTATTTACTATAGGGGGTCAATATTGAAACTTGTCAATAGTAGAATGGATTTTGAGGCCTTTTCGCGTTGATGGAACGGGCTGGGTTTGTTACTCAATCACGTCTGATGTCTTTGCACATGAAAAATTTAATTTTGGCTGAAAATATTGCATTTTGAAGAATCTGTGCGCAAATCCGTATTTTTAGCCATTTTTGCAAAAAATTGACCCTTTTGACCCCCTTAATGACCTTTGATCCCGGTATAAAAAAAAACCTTGTGACACAAACAAACTGGCATTGTTCCCAATGCATAATAAAAAAAATTCTACTATGCTTAGTTCTGGAGATAAAAATCTTAAAATAGTTACCTTAAAACCGGAAATGACCTTTAAATGACCTTTGAACCTACAAAATAACATATCTTGCATACACCACGTAACTGAATGCCAAAATCTGTGAAAAGTGAAGTCACTGTACTATGTTTGGATTTTGAGATAAAAATTTTTGAATATTTTGGAATATTTGGTTTTTGAACAGGAATTGACCCCTAATGACCTTTGACCCCCATGCAGAGCAACAAACGTTTGTGAAGAGTCTAAGCTGCTTTATATTGATGAGTCACCGTGACCATGCAACGGTTGCATATAGCAGATAGCTTTTTTGAGCTTTTTTTGAAGATTTTCACAATTCAGACCGGATAGGACACCTTAATGACCCCAGATTGACTCTAGACCCATAACTGTTGTGGAGAGGTACAGCTGCTTCATATGCATGAGTCACGATACCGTGCAATGTAAACTGCAGGAGGAGATACAGTTTTTTTTAAAGAAAATCACACGTTTGACCCCTGTGACCCCTAGATGACCCCGACAGGGGTCAAAGTCATTATGACATAAATGGGAAGACTCAGTGGTCATTGAGTGCAAGTCTGTCAGAAAAAAGTTCAAACATGACAAAAAATATAAGCATTTGAATGTTGCCAGAAAGAAGAAAAAAGAAAGAAGAAAGAAAGCATCAAAAACAGACAGAACAAGGCGGCCTGAAGGCCGTCTTTTAAAAAGAAGGTTTCGCGCTTATTTGATAGCTAGCTATATAGTGCGGCAAACGGTACGGACGGTAATCAAACAAATGCGGCAGGCAACAGTTCTGGCGACCATGAAGTGCTTACTGCATGAATTATACCAAGTGTGTGTGAAGGGGGGGGGGGGGACCTAAATTTGGGGGGGGAGGATAGAGATAAATAGTTCAGGCAAAAAATCGTGGGATTACAAAGTAATCTTTTTAAAAAATAGCGCAAAACAGGTTTTAGGCGATATATTGTCGACTATTTGGAATAAGGAAGTCAAATTGGGGTAAATTGAAAGCTGTGAATTCTGCATTGATATAATATAGAAAAGCGGCAAAAATTGGTTAATTTTACAATCCAAATCGTAAGAAGACCGCGACACCTATATCAGTACGCGGTCTAGCAGGACTACGTAATGCATGAACTACTGTATTATCTATAGGGTTCAATATTGAATTTCAAATAGTATAGAATGATTTTGAGAGCCATTCGCGTGATGGAAAGGGACTGGTTTTGTTACTCAATCACGTTGATGTCTTTGTGCACATGAAAATTTATTTGGCTGAAAAAAATATTGCATTTTGAAGGATCTGGTGGCAAATCCGTATTTTTAGTTTTTTTTCATAAAAATTGAACTTTTGACCCCCTTATGACCTTTTGATCCCGGTTATAAAAAAAAAACCTGGTACACAACAAGAAATGCATTGGTTCAATGCAAATAAAAAAATTCTACTATGCTTAGTTCTGAGATAAAAATTCTTAAAATTATTTACCTTTTAAAACCGGAAAATTACTTAAATGACTTTGACCTCCAAAATAAAACTATCTTGCATACACCACGTAACATGAAGACAAATCTGAAGTAAGTCACTGTACCTATTTGGATTTGAGATAAAAATTTTTGAAATATTTTGGAATATTTGGGTTTTGACGGAAGTGACCACGTAAGAACTTTGACCCCCATGCTGTGCACAACGTTTGTGAAGAGTCTTAAGCTGCTCCGTATGTTTGAGTCACGTGACCATGCAACGTTGATATAGCAGATAGCTATTTTGAAGATTTTTGAGATTTTTTCCATTCAGACCGAAAGTGCCCCCTTAATGACCCCAGATTGGACCTCTCGAACCATAACTTTGTGAAGGGTACAAGCTGATTAATATGCATTGAGTGTCACGTTACCATGCAGTTTAAACTGCAGGAGGAGATACAGTTTAAAGAAAATCAGCACTTTTTGACCCCTGTGACCCCTAGATGACCCCGACAGGGGGCAAAGTCATGACATAATGGAAGGGACTCAGTGGTCATTGGTTGCAAGGTCTGGTCAAGGAAATCCGTCAAACCATGACAAAACTATAAGCATTTGAAGGGTTGCCAGAGAGTATAAGAAAGAAAGGAAGAAAGACACGCATCAAAAAAAGAACAAGCGGCCTGAGGCCCGTCTTGTAAAAAGCAGGTTCGCGCTTAACCGATAGCTAGCTATATAGAGCAAACGCCACCGGACTCGATCAAACAAATGCGGCAACAGGTTCTGGCGACCATGAAGTGATTACTGCATGAATTATACAAAGTGTGTGTGAAGGGGGGGGGACCTAAATTGGGGGGGGGGGGAGGTAGAGCTAAATAGTTCAGACAAAAAAAAATCGTGGAGTACAAAGTACTCCTTTTTGAAAAACATAGGCAAACGGTTTTAGGCGATATCTGGTCGACTATTGGACTAAGGAAGTAAATTGGTTGTCGTGAATGAAAGCTGTGATTTCTGCATTGATATTATCTAATATAGGAAAAGCGGCAAAATTGGTTAATTTTACAATCCCAAATCGTAAGATAGACCGCGCCCGCCACCTATATCAAGTACGCGGGCCTAGCAGACGACGTAATGCATGATTATTTAATGATTAACTATAGGGGTTCAATATTGAAAACTTGTACAATAGTAGAATGGATTTTGAGGCAATTTCGCGTTGATGGAACGGTGTTTGTACTCAATCACGTCTGATGTCTTTGCACATGAAAATTAATTTTTGGATGAAAATATTGCATTTTGAAAATCTGTGCGCCAACGCGTATTTTTAGCATTTGTTGGAAAACTTGACCTTGACCACCTTAATGAACTTTGATCCCGGGTATAAAAAAAAACCTTGGGACAACCAAAAAGCATTGTGCAAGCAAATAAAAAAAATTTCTACTATGCTTAGTTCTGGATATAAAAATTCTTAAAATTATTTCCTTAAAACCGGAACATTACCCTTAAATGACCTTTGACCGCAAAATAAAAATATCTTGCAGCACAACGTAACATGAATACAATTGAAAGTGAAGTCACTACTATGTTGATTTGAGATAAAAAATTTTTGAATATTTTTGTTTTTTAAGAATTTAAATTATAATGCCAAGTTGACTTCTTATGACCTTTGACCCCAATGCAGAGCACAAAAACGTTTGTGAAGAGTTTACAGCTGCTTTATATTTATGAGGCAAGTGCCATGCAACGTTGCATATCGCAGATAGTATTTTTGAAGATTTTTTGAAGATTTTTCACATTCAGACGGGGAAGTGACCCCCTAATGACCCAGATTGACCTTGACCCATAACTGTTGGTGAAGGGTACCAAGATGCTTCATATGCATGGTCACCTTACCTGCAGTTTAAAAAGAGGATGTTATTAGTTTGAAAAGAAAATCACACTTTTGGACCCCTGTGCCCCTAGATGACCCCGACAGGGGTTCAACGTCATATGACATAAAGGGAAGACTCAGTGGTCATTGGGTGCAAGTCTGCGTCAGAAAACGTCAACCATGACAAACTATAAGATTGAAACAAGTGTTGCCAGAACCAGAAGAAAGAAAGAAAGAAAGACAAGAAAGAAGAAAGAACGAATCAAAACAGAACAAGGCGGCCTGAAGGCCCGTCTTGTAAAAAGCAGGTTCGCGCTTATTTGATAGCTAGCTATATAGTGCGCCAAACGGTATCGGACGTTAATCAACAAAGCTGCCCGGCAACAGTTTCTGGCGACCATGAAGTGCTTACTGCATGAATTATTACCAAGTGTGTGTGAAGGGGGGGGGGGACCTAAATTGGGGGGGGGAGGATAGAGATAAATAGTTCAGGCAAAAATAGTGGGATACAAAGTACTCCTTTTTAAAAACATAGCGCAAACATGTTTTAGGCGATATCTGTCGACTATTTGGAATAAGGAAGAAAAATTGGTGTCAAATGAAAGCTGTGAATTTCCTCATTGATATAATCTAGGAAACGCGGCAAATGGTTAATTTACAATCCCAAATCGTAAGATAGACCGCGCAACCTATATCAGTACGCGCGGTTAGCGACGACGTAATGCATGATTTATACTGTATGTATACTAAGGGTTCAATATGAAACTTGTCAATAGTAGAATGATTTGAGGCCATTTCGCGTTGATGGAAGGGGCTGGTTTTGTTACTTCAATCACGTCGGAATGTCTGTTGCCTGAAAATTTAATTTGTTGCTGAAAATATTGATTTGAAGAATCGTGCGAAAAATCCGTTATTTTTAGCATTTTTTGGCAAAATTGGACCTTTTGAAAAAAAGCAAAAAATAAAAACAGGTTATAAAAAAAACCTGTGTACACAACAAAAATGCATTGTTCCAATGCAAATAAAAAATTTAATTTTTTAGGTTTTTTCTTTTTTTAAAAATTCTTAAAATTATTTACTTAAAACCGGAAAGACCTTTTAAATGACCTTTGACCTCCAAAAAATAAAAATACTTTGCATTGCACCACGTAACATGGAATACACCTCGAAAGTGAAGTCACTGGGTACTAGGTTGGATTTGAGATAAAAATTTTTGAAAAATATTTTGGAATATTTTGGTTTTTGACAGGAAGAGACCCCTTAATGACTTTGGACCCCCATGCAAAGCACAACGTTTGTGAAGAGTCTTAAAGCTTGCCTTTATATTTATGAGTCTACGTGACCATGCCCATGCAACGTTGCATTATAGAGCAGATAGCTATTTTTGAGATTTTTGAAGATTTTTCACATTCAGACCGGAAGTTGCCCCCTTAATGACCACAGATTGACCTCTAGACCCATAACTTTGGTTGAAGGGTACCACGCTGCTTCTATGCATGAGTCACGTTACCATGCAGTTTAAACCGTAGGAGGAGATACAGTTTAAAGAAAATCACACTTTTGACCCCTGTGACCCCTAGATGACCCGACATGGGGCCAAGTCCTATGACCTAAATGCATACTCGTGGTCATTTGGTGGGTCAAGTCTGGTCATAAAACGTCAAACCATGACAAAACTATAAGCATTTTGAAGGTTGCCAGAAGACAGAAGAAAGAATAAAGAACGCATCAAAAACCAGAACAAGGCGCGCCTGAAGGCCGTCTTGTAAAAAGCAGGTTCGCGCTTACTGATACTAGCTATATAGTGCGCAAACGGTATCGGACGTTAATCAAACAACTGCGGCAACAGTTTCTGGCGACCATGAAATGCGTACGGCATGATTAATACCAAGTGTGGTGGGTGAAGGGGGGGGGGGGACGCTAAATGGGGGGCGGCGTGGGGGGGGAGTATATAATCGAAATATTTCAGGGTCATGTGCAAAATTCGGTTGATACAAGTACTCCTTTTAAAAAACCATAGCGCAAACAGTTTAGCGTCTCTTGTCGACTATGTGGACTAAGGAAGTAAAATTGGTGATCAAATCAAAGCTGGAATTTCTTTTTCTCTGCATTGATATAATACAGGAAAAGAAAGCGGCAAAATTGGTTACTTTTACAATCCCAAACGTAATATAACCGCGCCACCTATATCGTACGGCGTCTAGCGCGACTACTGCATGATAATACTGTATTATACTATAGGGGTGCAATAAGGATTGAAACTTTGTCAATAGTAGAAGGATTTTGAGGCCATTTTTCGCTTGATGGAACGGGCTGGTTTTGTTACTGCAATCACGTCTGATGTCGTTTGCACATGAAAATTTAATTTGGGCTGAAAATTGCATTTTGAAGAATCTGTGCGCAAATCCGTATTTTCTGAGCATTTTTTGCAAAATTGACCTTGTTGACCCCCTTAATGACCTTGATTTGATCCCGGTATAAAAAAAAAACCTTGTGTAAACAACAAAATGCATTGTTCCAATTCCAATAAAAAATTCTACTATTCTTCGTTCTGGAGATAAAAATTCTTAAAATTATTTACCTTAAAAAAACCAAAACCGGAAATTACCTTAATGAGACTTGACCCTCCAAAATAAAAATTCTGCATGCCCACGCTAACATGAATACCAATCTGAAAGATTGAAGTCACTGTACTCTGTTGGGGATTTAGATAAAATTTTTTGCACTATTTTGGCATATTTTTGGTTTGTTGAACAGGAAATGACCCCGCCTTACTATGAGTTGAACCCCCAGCCGGGCACACCGTTGTGAAGAGTCTTAAGCTGCTTTTATTTATGAGTCCCGTGACCATGCAACGTTCATATAGCAATATAGACTTTTTTGAAGATTTTTGAAAGATTTTTGACATTATGACAGGAAGTGCCCCCTTAATGACCCCAGATTGACCTCTAGACCCATACCTTTTTGTGAAGGGTACCAAGCTGCTTCATATGCATGAGTCACTTTACCATGCAGTTTAAACCGTAGGAGGAGATACAGTTAAAGAAAATCACACTTTTGACCACCCAGGTGACCCCCTAGATGACCCCGGACAGGGGTTCAAAGTCCCTAATGCATTAAATGGGAAGACTCAGTGGTCATTTGGTGCAAGTCTGGTCAGAAAACGTCACACCATGCAAAACTATAAGCATTTGAAGTGTTGCCAGAAGAACGAAAGAAAGAGAAAGAAACGCATCAAAAACAAGAACAAGGCGGCCTGAAGGCCGCCTTGTAAAAAGCAGGTTCGCGCTTATTTGATAGCTAGCTATATAGAGCAAACGCCACCGGACTCATTCAAACAAATGCGGCAACGGTTTCTGGCGACCATGAAGTGCTTACTACGGCATGAATTATACCACGTGTGTGTGAAGGGGGGGGGGGCCTACCATTGGGGGTGGAGGTTGGGAGGAATTAGAGCTACATAGTTCATCAGCAGGCAAAAATCGTGGATCAAGTACTCCTTTTTAAAAACATAGCGCAAAACAGGTTTAGGCTATATCTTGTCGACTATTTTGACTAAGGAAGTTACATTGGGGTCAAATGAAAGCTTTGAATTTCTGAATTGATATAATATAGTAAAAGCGGCAAAATTGGTAATTTAAACAATCCCAAATCGTAAGATAGACCGCGTCACCTATATCAGTACGCGGTCAGCAAGACGACGTAATGCATGATATAACTGTATTATACTATAACTATAGGCGGTTCGATATTGAAACTTGTCAATAGTAGCAGGATTTTAAGGCCATTTCGCGTTGATGTACGGCTGGTTTTTGTTACTTAATCACGTCTGATGTCTTTTTGCACATGAAAATTTAATTTTGGCTGAAAATAATTGCATTTTTGAAATCTTTCGCAATCCGTATTTTTATTATATCATTTTTGTTTTTTTTTTTTTTGGCAAATTGTACGTCTTTTGGACCTCCGGCCCCTTAATTACTTTGATCCCGTATAAAAACAAACCTTGTGTATCAACAACAAAATGCATAGGTTGTCCCATGCAAATAAAAAAATTCTACTATGCTTAGTTTCTGGAGATAAAAAATTTCTAAAATTATTTACCTTAAACCGGAAATTAATACCTTAATATGAACCGTTGACCAAACCAAAATAAAAATATCTTCATGACACCACCGTACATGAATAAAATCTGAAAGTGAAAGTTCACTGAACTATGTTTTGGTTTTGAGATAAAAATTTTGAAATTTTGGAATATTTTTTGGTTTTTTGACAGGAAGTGACCCCTTCATGACCTTGAACCCCCTATGCCAAGCCAACACGTTTGTGAAGAGAGTCTTAAGCTGCTTTATATTTATGAGCACATGACCAGAACGTGCATTAAGCAGATAGCTTTTTTTGAGATTGTTTGAAGATTTTTCACATTCAGACGGGAAGTTGCACCCTAATGATCCAAAGTTGACCTCTAGACCCATAACATGTTTGTGAAGGGTACCAAGTGATTTCATATGCATGAGTAACGTTACCATGCAGTTTATTGAAAACTGCAGGAGAGATAAAGTTTAAAGAAAATCACACTTTTGACCCTGTGGGACCCTTAGATGAACCCGACAGGGGTTCTCAAAAGTTATATGACATATAAAGGGGAAGACTCAGTGGTCATTTGGTGGCAATGCAAGTCTGGGTCAGATAAACGTCAAAACCATTACAAATATAGGCATTGAAGTGTTGCAGAAGAAAGAAAGAAAAGAAAGAGAAAGAACGCATCAAAACACAGAACAAGGCGGCCTGAAAGGCCGTCTTGTAAAAGCAGGTTCGCGCTACTGATACTAGCTATATAGTGCCAAACGTTTATTACGGACACCGCTTAATGCACCCGAACCAATGCGGGCAACATCCCAGTTTCTGGCGGACATTGAAGTGCTTACGCAGAATTATACCAAGTGTGTGTGAAGGGGGGGGGGAACTAAATGGGGGGGGGGGCGGATAGAGCTAAATAGTTCAGGCAAAAAAATCGTGGGTAACAAAGTACTCCTTTTTTAAAAAATAGCGCAAACATGTGTTAGGCGATATCTTGTCGACTACTTGGACTAAGGAAGTGTAAAATTGGTTGTAAATGAAAGCTGTGAATTTCCTCATTGATATAATATAGGAAAAAGCGGCAAAATGGTTAAATTTTACAATCACAAATCGTAAGATAGACCGCGCACCATATTCATGTACCGGTCTACAGACGACATAAGGCATGATATACTGTATTATCCTATAGGAGGTTCAATATTGAAACTTCGCAATAGTAGAATGGATTTTGAGGCCAGTTCGCGTTGATGGAACGAGGCTCTGGTTTGTTACTAAATCACGTCTGATGTCTTTTGCACATGAAATTAATTTGGCTGAAAATATTCATTTTGAAGAATTGTGCGCAAATCGTATTTTTAGCATTTTTTGGGCTCAAAAATATTGACCTTTTGACCCCCTTACTGACTTTGATCCCGGTATAAAAAAAAACCTTGTGTACCACAACAAAAATGATTGTTCCAATTGCAAATAAAAAACTTCTACTAGGCTGCTTGTTCTGGAGATAAAAATTCTTAAAAATTTAATTACTTAAAAACCGGAGAATTACCTTAAATGACCTTGACCCCAAAAGAAAAATATCTTGCATACACCAAGTAACATGAATGCAAATCTGTGAAAGTGCAGTCACTGTACTATGTGGATTATGATAAAAATTTTTGAATATTTTGGAATTTTTTGGTTTGACAGGAAGTGACCCATAAGACCTTTGACCCCATGCAGAGCACAACGTTTGTGAAGAGTCGTAAGCTGCTTTAGATTGATGAGTCACGTGATCCAGTGCCAGGTTTGCATATAGAGATAGCTAATTTTTGAGATTTTTTGAAGATTTTTCAACTTCAGACCGGAAGTAGGTGCCCCCTTAATGACCCCAGAGTGACCTCTAGACCCATAACCTTTGTGAACAGGGTACCAAGCTGATCCCATATGCTTGAGTCACGTTACCATGCAGTAGTTTAAAACTGCAGGTAGGGGAGATACAGTTTAAAAGAAAGAAAATCACACTTTGGACCCCTGTGGACCCCTCTCGATGACCCCGAACGGGGTCAAAGTCATATGACAAATGGGAAGACTCAGTGGTCATTTGGTGCATGTCTGGTCAAAACGTCAAACCATGACAAAACTTTAAGCATTTGAAGTGTTGCCAGGAAGAAAAGAAAGAAAGGGAAAGAAGAAAGAACGCATCCAAAACAGAACAAGGCGGCCTGAAGGCCGACTTTGAAAAAGCAGGTTCGCCGTTTTTTTTTTTTTTTTACCCTTGATAGCTAGCTATATAGTGACGCAAACGGTATCGCGACCCCGTTGAATCAAATCAAATGCGGCAACAGTTTCTGGCGACCATGAAGTGGCTTACTGCATGAATTATAACAGTGTGTGTGTGAAGGGGGTGTGTGTGTTTTAAAAAAAAAAAGTGGGGGGGGGAGGATAGAGCGAAATAAGTTCAGGCACCAAAATCGTGGGATACAAAGCACTCCTTTTTTAAACATAGCGCAAAAACATGTGTTAGCGATATCTTGTCGACTACTTGGACTCTCTAAGGAAGTAAAATTGGTGTTCAAATGAAAGCTGTGAATGTCTGCATTGTTATTATTTAGGAAAGCGGCAAAATTGGTTATGTTAATCCCAAATCGTAAGATAGAGCGCGCCCACCTATATCATTACGCGGTCTAGCAGACGACCGTTCGCTAAGGCATGATATACTGTATTATAGTATAGGGGGTTCAATATTGAAACATGTCCAATATTAGAATGGATTTTGAGGCCATCTCGCTGTTGATTGGAAAGGGCTGTTTTGTACTCAATCACCGTATGCATGTCTTTTGCGACATAAAAATTTTAATTTTGGCTCCTGAATTTTGAAAAATATTGCATTTTGAAAGAATCTGTGCGCCAAATCCGCTATTTTACTTTTTTTGGCAAAATTGACCTTTTGACCCCCTCTAATGACCTTTGATCCCGGTATAAAACAAAACCTTGTGTACACAACAAAAAATGCATGGTCCAATTTGCAAATAAAAAAAAATTCTACTATGCTTAGTTCGGGAGATTAAAAATCTTAAATTATTTACCTTAAAAACGGAAAGTACCTTAAATGACCTTTGGACTCCAAAATATATACAAAAATATCGTGCACACCACGTAACATGAATGCAAATCTGAAAGTGAAGTCAATGTACTATGTTTGGATTTTGAGATAAAATTTTGAATATTTTGGAATATATTTTTGGTTTTTGACCAGGAAGAAAAGTGACCCATTAATGACCTTTGACCCTCCATGTTGAGCACAACGGTGTTTTGTGAAGAGTCTTAAGCGCTTTAATTTATGAGTCAAGTTGTGACCTGGCCACGTTGCATATAGCAGATAGCTATTTTGAAGATTTTTTGAAGATTTTTCACATTCAGACCGGAGGGCCCCCTTAATGACCCCAGATGACCGCATAGAACCCATAACTTGTGAAGGGTACCAAGCTGCTTCATATGCATGAGTCACGTTACCATGCAGGTTTTAAAACTGCAGGATA